>VNJR01007204.1:0-24312 GCA_008042585.1 Drosophila punjabiensis
AGTTTACAATTTTCTATAATTTCTTTATTATGAGATCGTTTTTAGGGTTTTACAGGTAAATTATTAGTTGCTTTAAGAAAATATTCAGGCGTATTTATATATTTTAAAATAATTTACATTTATGAGTATTAAAGTTTTAAAGGAAAATCCTACTTAAATTTAAAGTTTTATTAAGATTTATATGTCTTTTTCTACACCCAACGCAAAGCTCTGACTAGAAACACTAACTAAATTTGTTTATATTTAAATGTTGAAGAAATAAATATATTTTAACATGTTAAATTTGTTTAGTTTTCTTGGATTTTGTTTTTAAATATAACAAGAAAGGAAGCCGAAGTTTTAATACCCTTGCAGTTCCTATTAATTCAGTTAATTTATAGGATCGGAAATGAATGCTTCATTGCCTAACAAAATTCTAACACAAATTATTATAATTATTATACTGCAAGGGTATAAATAATTTTTAAGCTAGCTTTTGCAGTAAGTTTTTTAAGAGTAATTTACATTATTTTTCTATATTTTTAATAAGTAACCTCAACAATTTTTTCAATCAATTTTGCTATATTTTATAAAGAAATAAAAAAAATTACGATCATTCAATACTGAACCAAGCTTTCAGATAATTTTAACTTAAGTAAATAATTTATACGTTCTTCTCTTTATGTTGTATAGTTTTCCTAGTCTTAATGCCTTTTCTAGTTTTCTTATTCTAACTCTTACATATTCTTTACATTCCAAAATTTCCTAGCCTTACCCCTACACTATCTCAACTTTGGCCATATGGTTGGCTTTGCGGGCTTCACACCCGGAATTGTGGTTGAGTTTCCACTTGCCACGCACTGAGCTCCGAACAGTTCCATTAGCTGGGGAGCTCGAAAGAAAGCGGATCTCTTCCAAGCCGAGGGACCCACTCGATCCATGTGATCGTAAATCAGACCAGAAACATCCAAGGCCCGAAATTGCTCAAGAAGATGGACATCCTGCAGATCGTTACCCCAAAGGAAAAGCACTTGTTGCAGGTCTAATCCCAGTTCGACCAAATTATGTTTGTTCTGAAAGTTCTCCACATGCAAAGCTGTACCCAGGATCTCGGCAGACTGGGCAAAGTTCACAGCCTGTTGGTAGCTCTGCGTCCTGAGATCCATATAGGGATCCCAGATATTTGATTTGCCTATGCTCATCAGGATCACGGGAAAGACGTGCTGCTTGAGCCTCAGCATAGTGCAGATATCCGCATCGAAGCTGGCAAAGATCAGGGGACGTCCACAACCATGATGTATCGTTGTCTGTATAATCCTGTCCACATAGTTATTCTTATTCAGACTCTGCGTGGACTCTAGGACGCCCGAGGCCATCAGCTGTGGCCACTTTATCTCCACTAAGAGTCCCAGAGTCTTTGGCAGATCCTCATAGACCTCCGAGAGTTTGGGAAATATCCTTTGCCTCTGACTTCGATCCCTCACATTGAGGTGAGTGTACTCCTTGACAGTCCAACGTTTTAGTATAAATACCCGACTCGCCTTGAGTTCGGAGTAGGTGAGCTCCCTGATCAGCACAAATCGCAGGTCAAAGCGATCTCTAATAGATCCATCCCTCTCCGAGGTGTAGAATCCAAAGCCATGCCACACAATTGGCACATAATCCTTGGTCAGCTGCACGTCCAGCTGGACCATGTCACCTTTGGCCTTTTCCACTGCCAGGAAACTTTCGATTGTGTTCTCTGTGAGACTTGTCGAAGTTTGGAAGTAACTTGCTCCCAATCCCCGATAGCCTACGTCCAGTGTGGGCCAATTATTTGGCCAGTAGTGATGGAAACTCGCTCGGAGATTTCCCACCTCCACTTTGGGCATGGGTTGCACTACTAAATATGGGAGGGTTACTTCACCAATTGCCACATTCTGAAGGCTTGCAAAGATTGAAAGCTGCAGAATGCCGCGACTGCCCTTAATCTGCTCGGGAAATATGTAAGCCTCGCCCAGGGACAGAGTGACATCCCTGTTCCCTTGATATATGTTCAGGCGAAAGGCATTGTAGGTGTCCAGCGGTTGATATATGCGAAATATGACAGAAGAACCGGGAATGTACTTCACCCCGGTTTGGCTTTGAGCTTTAAAGGCTGAGTGATTGTAGGCGTATCTGGAGACCTCTATGCGGGTGTCGTCCATCACATTGAGAGGTGTCAAACTGAGGCGATACTTGGCACTGGCCGAAATGCCAGAAATCACAAAGTGATCCTGCCACACAAACTTTAGCTCGATGACGTACTCGTGCTGCAGCCAACCGCGTTCCAGGTGAAAGCCACCGCCCACCGAGGTGGGATATGCCTCGCCGTAAATATCCACACCTGGAGAGCGATACATCTCGTAGGTCTGCAGCATCCGGGCCACCTTCTGACCCTCCCAGCTCCTGAGAATACGCTTGCCTTGGGCATTCTTGGAGTACACCAAGTAGCGGTAATAGAATCTCTGACTGGCGCAAATCCACAGCCGCAGATACCACTTTGTACGAGCCTTATCCTGCTCTTTGAGTGGTACGGCCTTATCCAGCTGCCAGGAGCCCAGAGCCGGATGGTCCCCGCTCACCGCCACATACTCATCGGCAGCCAGGTGGATATTGTGGCCTAGCTGCAGGCTGAAGACACGAAACAACGGAACACAGATGAAGCTGCGACCTGAGATCAAAGGCTGCTGCTCATCGTCGAAGATCTTGAAGGCCTGCAGCTTCTCCGGTCCAAACACAGACGTTTCATTCACGAAGGTCCCGCCGCACAATAGCAGAAGCTGCAGCTGAACATAGAGTATGCTAATTGATTTTAACACATTCAACCGCTCGCGAGACTGATACATTTTTCCTCATTCCAAACAGCCAACAACACCATCTTCGCGCCACCGAAACGAGTTTTCTCTTTCGGCCAAAAACAATATATATAAATCGATCCAAGAGATGCCAAGAAAGCGAAAACGAAAATGAAAACGATGAGCAAACGCGGCGCGGATCCGATCCAATCCGGAGGCAACTTGACCCGACGATGACAAACAACCGAATGAAAGAATTTCTTGAAGCTCACCTCCGTTTTGTTTTCGTCGAAATTGGAGTCCGGAATCGGATGCCGCAGCATCAGCTGCGATCGCAGATCGAAGATACCCTCACCTCCTCTGACTTATGGGGCCAGCAGCTTGCTAATTGAGTTGATATTCCCACTGGGTTCTAGCGATGACAGCGTGATCGGGCTTAAGGTTTGGAGCTAATTAATACGTGATCGAGAGATTATCGCTGTATCGTAAAAACGAGGAATTTTAATTGGTGGCTACCTTTCACCGCATAAATTATTTCATTCCCGCTGCTTAAGCACCCATCTCTGGGTTCATTTAAAACTACTAATAATTTCTGGGATGGCATAGATTTTTATTGCTCTGTAGAGCATTTCAGGGTCGGTTAGTGGAGAGATTCGCATATTTTTACCAAATTTGGCATATGTAAATATTCGTGGCAAAGAAAGTTGGGAGCCAGCTGGGTGAGAGAGAAGAAAGACTGGCTCAGATATTGGGATTCTGTGCCAAGGGCTTGACATAATGCGGATTGTATTTGAGGTAATTGTAACTGGACAAGTGCCAGATCTGCAAGGGTCCATGCTTGTCATTCTTGCAGCTTTTGGACTTCTTGATCAGGATAAACTGGTCTCTGGTGAGATTGACACTTTGCAGATACGAATCTATCTCATGGAGGGTATTCTCTGTAGGCTTCTTGTCGCGGGTATAAATGGCCATCTGTGGACGCATCCAGGGCAAGCTGCAATGGAGTTCCACTGCGTAGCTAGTGTAGTCTGTCTGAGTGATCCGCGTCCAATAGGGATCCACTGGGGAAAGGAGAGAGAAGTTAAAAAGGAATTTAAAGAAAGTAATTCTCATGTTTTACTTACAATTTTCAAAGTAACACATTGGAATCTTCTCTGGGTAGGTTCCATAGACATACCAGCCGCCTTTTATCTGCAAACAAAATTAAATCCTGCCTAAATAGGAATTTTAACTCAATTTTTTTACCTTCTCAGGATCCAAGTTGAATTCTTCGTACAAACACTTCCAGGCGCGGGAGGTGACCAACAGCATCATCAACGAAACCAGGAGATATTTGCACTTGGCCATTTCACAGCCAAAATGCAAATGAGTTGCTCTCTAATTGACCATAAAGCGAACGGGCTTTAGGCCTGAAACTGGCATGCAGCCGAACCTTTTTTATGGCCCACTCTCCGCTTTTTTTTCGTTTATGGGTCGTCGTCGTGTTTTGTGTTTGTGGGCTCAGAGCATTTTCATGGCTGCTTTTTTACATTCGTCACGGGGCCATCAAATGTAAGCGGATCGAATTTTACATACAACTTTGGACCTGACAACCAGGGAATTTCTTTTTTTGTTTCAGAGTAAAACACGTCATTCGATTAGGTTTGCTGTTGTTGAAAATATTATGAAAATATTTTTTGTGATTTTATTTTTATACGATTTTTTCAATCACTTTTGCTTTGTGTGCTTAACGTTGTTATTATTGATTTTAAATATGGATAAAAATATCAAATGGCTGGTTAGTTTGTTTTTCTTGAAGATAAAGAGCAAGCGACTTCTTAAATACAGATTTTCATATTTACAGCTTTGATCCAAAAAAGAAAGACATTTAAACACACGACTGAAATGAAGTTTACAACATTTATATAAAATATTTCTCTAATTTGTATAAACTAGTTCCTCTTGCAAAAATAGCAAGAGAGTGTGTTACAGAGTTCACATAAAATCATTTAAAATACATATTCCCCCCAGTGTGTTGATTACTTCTCTTGTAGTTAAGATTGTATTAGCTTATTAGTATTTTTTCTTTCTTGTTTTCTTGAGGTATAGATAGATTATTAGCAGGTAATGTAGGTGTATGTGTTTTTGTAATTTTCAGCTCTTCGCTTTCTTCCCATTGTCTTTTCTGTGGTGCTACTTAATTTTTTGTCGGGGATTCCTCATATATCTATATATATATTCTTCTGTTTTTTGCATTTCTAATTATGCCAAATGACGGCTGCTTTATTTATGGGTTTTTGTTTCGGTTTCCGTTTGAAACTAGAAATTGTTCAACCAAAAATCACTTTAAAGCTTCTCACACGTTTCTCTTTCTCCCCAGTTGCTGTGTTTAAATAAATATAAAAACTAACTTTACAAGCTTAACGATTATAATTATGGCTTACAATTACCCGCCCGTTTTTGTATTTCTTGCATTTTAGATCCGGCATTGGGCCGCAAACTCGGCCATCAGGGCCGGTGATTTGAAGAAGGCATCCTGCTTTTCCGCCGGCATAAAGAGATCGCTGCGATCGTAGCACGTGGCTGTGGCCCCGATCCTGGTGAAGTACTTCACCCGCTCCTTGGAGTTACAGTCGTCGCCCCAGATCACAGCTATCTGTCCGAGATCCTTGGCCTTTTGCAGCATCTCCGGGGCGTTGTCGCCGAGGAAGTCCTCCGCATGCGGTGCCGTTCCAGCCAACTCGAAGGCCTGAGCATTGTTGACGGCCGCCATGAAGTTGCGCGTTCGCAGATCCAGGAATGGCTGCCACTTCTTCGTCTCGCCTTGGGTGAGAAACATGACCGGGAAGATGTTCTGCTTGAAGCGCAGCATCGTACACATGTCGGCATCGAAGCTGGAGAAGATTATGGGCCGGCCACAACCGTTCTGGATCACCTGATGCAGCACCTTGTCGGCGAAGAAGTTCTTGTCAATGGTCTGCTCTGCCTCGGAGCCGCCGCCCTGTCGACGTTGCGGCCACTTGATCTCCACATCAATGCCCAGGGACTTGGGCAGCTGGACGAGCACCTCCACTAGCGTGGGGAAGATGCGATGCTCGGGCCGAGGCTCAGCATTGTGAGAGGGATACTCCACCACCTTGCCGGCAATCACAGAGAAGATGCGCAGCCGCTTCAGCAGACTGTAGTTGATGTCCTTGATCAGCACGTACTCCAGTTGGTCCGGTCGGCTGATCTGCTTGCCGGGCGGTGCCGTACGCAGTCCGAAGTCGTGGTAGATCACGGGCACCCCATCGGCCGTCAAGTGGACATCCAACTCGATCATATCCGCATGGTGTTCATGGGCACTCAGGAAGGAGGCGATGGTGTTCTCCCTCTCAGCCGGGGCATCGGCAATGTAACTCTTGCCGTTGCCACGATGACCCACGTCCAGACTGGGCCAACTCCGGGGCCAGTAGTGGGCATAGGTGGTCTTGAAGTCCAGGGGAGAGTATCGGTACGGTTGCACCACCACATATGGGAGCCTCAGCCGGGCCAGAGTCTCCTCAGCATCCTTGGCAGACTTGATGGGCAGGTGAAGCAGACCCTCGCTGCCAGTGAGATCGGCGCTGAGCAGATTGGCGCTGCCCAGGAGCTCGTTGCTCATGCTGTAGCACTCCAGGCGGAAGTGCTGTTGCATCATCTTCTCCAGCGGCAGGGTGATGTGGAAGATTATGATGTCCCCCTTGGTGTACGGCACCCCAAAGGTGGGCTGCTGGTCCAGTTGACTCTTGCCATACTCCTGCTTCGTGTACTCCACCTGGAGGCCGGCGGTCTGCTCCACAGGCACGATCTTCAGCTGGACATGCTGCGGGTCAAAGGTCTCAATGTCGTGGACCTGGAACATCTTCTCGCCGTTGAACTTGAGCTGGAGGATCACCTCGTGATTGAGCCAGCCGCGATGCACTTGCGGCTTTAGGTCCGAGTTATCGGCGGTGATGCCGAACACATCCAACTGGCTGCACTGCAGCTCCGAGCAGGGTCCCAATGACCTAGGCTTGAAGTGCGTCTCCCAGCGACGGATCTGCTTGTAGCCAGAGCGATCCTCCACGTAGACAAAGTAGCGATACTCCAGCTGCCGGCACGACTGCAGCGGCACTGTGGTCTGCCAGTTGAGCTCGTCCAGTGATTCCAGCGGCACGCTCCTCGACAGCTGCCACTCGCCCAGAGCCTTGGCATCGCCGGTCAGGCCCAGACGCTCATCGGGTCCCAGCGGCACCTCCAGACGCACATTAAACTCGCGCAAAGTGGGCTTGCAGGCGGCGGCGGCGGACTCCAGCTCATTGCCCGTTCCATAGACGAGGGCGGCTCCATCCGCGAAGGCGGCACACTGCAAGGACAAGGCATAAGCCAGGAAAATTAGTACAGTGCGAGACATGGCCCTGGCTTGGTTCTGCACTGGAGGCCAGACACCGACTGAAAGCGCCGCTGCCGGAGACGATCGTTAATAAATAGACTCGCGTAGACTTCCCTGCTGAGCCAGCGCGACTAATCTCGCTGACCCCTTGCGGATTCGGATTTGGATTCGTATTCGGTTTCGCCCTGATAATAAAGTTTCTCTAGGCGTTGCCAGTGCACACACCCCCCACCCGGCTAGCCCCTTTGCCCCGATCTTCTGGTTCCCCCTACAGCTCCCGATTTCTCAAATTAGAATTGAAAACAGGTTCGCGCGATAAGCACGCGTTTAAAGACGCGTCCGTGCTCGTGAATCTCGGAGGCGCAAACAAGATCACGTGTTGGATGAAGACTCGACTAAAGATCAGTGCTTCGATTATCAGCTGGACAGCGGGCCATTAAAAATGAGTTATATATTGAGTTATATATATATAGAGTAGCCGCGCCCCAAGTAATCGTTCTATTTGATCGCTGAGCTGAGTTTGACTGACGTCCAGCAATTTGTTTTATTTTTGAGTAATTTCACTGAGACTGTCTTTAATCGAAGCAATATATAGTATGTATTGTGGTTATTTGCGTAATATTTGCACTAGGAACACAAACATATTTAAAATTTGCTGTCAAAATAGATAACCCCGGAAGGCAAATATAAATTTAGCTACTTGTTTCCTTATAAAACTAGTTAGTTGTTGTTCTAAAAAAGAGTCAACAAAGTATTTATAAATTTTGTGAACTAAAAAAAATAGTTCTTGATTATTTTTGGAGATAATAAATAGAAAATATAGATTAGAATAAAAAACAAAACAAAAATTGTATACCTTAAGGTATGTATGTATTTCTTGTATCCAAAATATTATAAAAACCACTACAAAAAAAATATGTTTCTAATGAATTTTTAAATACTTCTGACATCATTAAGCTTCCAATTAAGATTTTCTGAATATTTGTAATTTTCAAAATATTTAAACAACTCAAATTCCAACACGACCTATTTCTTTAGAGCTTTTCAAAAATATGCAATTAACAGCACGCGTTTAAAACCGCTAGATATCGAGCGGTTTACCTTTGAACGAAACGCTAGCAAGTCTCTGGGAGACGACTGAAGGTGTAAAGATCGCTGGTACCGCTGCCATTTCAGTTGCTTCCGATCGATGATGATGCAATGTCTGCCACTTGTCCTACAGCTGACGACGAGCCCCTGACAACCCGGCGCTAAACACTGTCGCAATGGCCAGAGTTTATAGTATGAGGAAAGCGAACCCATATAATTTAATAAACGAATTTAATAACCGAAAATTTTAATAACGAAATAATAGGCACGGAGCTCACTAGATTTATGTGTTGTTCTGGGCGGAGGAGAGCAACAATCTCAGCAGTCTCCTCCTACGCCGATGCCTTGGCAACATTTCAAATTGCAACAACGAAAAGTCGCGTGTTTTTGCCATTTTCTTCAACTCAAAACTACTGTGCGATTTGGCATTTATTATAGTTTTCTAGGGTGTGTGTGTGTGCGTAGTTGAAGCTTTTCCGCATTTATTTATTTTCGACCGACTTGCGTCAGTCTGCCGGTGCGTTTGTTGTGCGATTTCCTAGCGATTCCACGTTCTTGGCACAATTAGCATAGCCTTGTGATTTTCTGCGGGGGAGGGAACTATCCATTTTGAATCGAACCCAAATCGCGCCTCAACATGGAAAAGAGCTTTCGGATGAATTTTAATGTTAACCGAATTTGGTTTTTAAACTGAATATTTCGCAACTCTATGCTAATTTCGAGCTTTGCCTCGATTTCGAAACTGTAGTTCACGTGTTTTCCACGCAGGCGCTCTTTATCCACGCTCTTTCGCACCGCCTCGCCCATATGTTTTTTGTTTTGGGAAATTTCAGACTCGAAAAAGCTTTGGCTTGTTTTTTTGGTTACTTCTTGGCGTGCGTTTTATTTATAGTAAAAGCTCGCACACATCTGGCTTCGTGGCCCCGCAACTAAGGGGCTCAGCACCGACTTGTTATCAGTCGAAAGAAGGTGTAATATCAGGTATCATATATTAGCCAGATATTGTTTGCTTGTTTATGAGAAGCCCTCGAGTGGCTAATAAGCTGAAATCTAATCGAAAACATGAGCCACTTGAGCTGGCCAGAGAGAGTTGTACCTCTTGAAAGCTTAACCCTCTGAAAAAACAACAACCTTAAATCGTGGTGATTGAGTCACGTGAGTGGGGGTAAAACCCCCTTCTTTTTGCAACATGTGGCATTTGGGGAAGAGCTTTAATATTAATATTAAAAAATATGTTATTTCTTTTCTAGGAAATGACATCATTAATAGAACAAAAAATACCCTACTCCTGCTCATATAACTTCAGAATAGATAAAATTGATTTAAATTGCCTGAAAATAACTCTTTTAGTACAACATGTGATTTATAGTTACCCTACCCACTGCTGGCAATTATCTTTGTACCCAATAACTAATATACTTTAATAATATAGCTGTACATGAACTCCCTGACTCTTAACCCTCTCTCTAGTATTGATTTTTTGATATTTTTGATATACCCACAGAAATTGCATAAACAAAAACGGCGCAGAAGACAAGCTAATGTCCGATGACAACAGCATCGACCTTCAGACACCCCGAAAATGTCAAGACCCAGAGACACTGGGCCCATTACAACCGTCATAACATTCTATATTGTATATAGGAATTCGATTTTTTGAGGGTAATTACATTTTGCATGTGCTCATCCGGACTCTGGGCCTCCATGGGGGTCAGCAGCATGGGCACCGACATTTTTGGCTGATGATTCTTCGGCTTCTTTGTTTATAGCACAAGTGGGTTAGGTTAAGAGGTTGTGGTTGTTATTGTTGCTTTTTGGTGTCAACGAAGAACGAAGAAAATTCAACTTGTATCACAGTTAATTAAATAGTTTGCACTATGCGGCGTATGCGCAATATTTTAGTCTCTCTGGCTAGGCAAGCATTTTGTACTTGTTTGGTTTTTGTTTCCTTTGTTTTATATTATTTAGTTTGATTATATTTTGGTATCCTTGGGGGGAGGAGGGCTGTGCCTGATGATGAATTCCTTGGGTAACTAGGACGCTGTGGACGGTCCGTCGTCACAACTCGACGTTGCAGTCGCAACTGTTTGAGGCGCTTTTGTTGTGCGCGCAATTTAAACGATTTCTTTTTATCGAAATGAGTCGCCCGGCGAGCTTTTTCGCCACTCTGCTGCCCGTTTTCTTTGTGCGAGAGACAGAGACGTAGGAATAATATCCGACGACGTTGCCGTTGCCGATTTGTTTTGGTTTTCAGTCCGGTGGCGGTACAGTTGCGGCTTGGGCTTTTATTCGAAATGCTGTTGGCCTCTACCAACGGGCAACGAAACACTCATAAAAAAAAACAAAAACGGAAAACAGAGAAACACACAGCAGATAATACAGAAAAAATGGAGATTAATCGAATTAGCAATGCCCTCGATCGACAGGAGAGGAAAGCAAACTGCCAATTAATCAGCGGAAAATAATTAGCAAGAACTGAGATCCATTAATATGGTTTTATAGGTTTTAACTGCCTTTAGGGATTCGAGCTATCTGGTTTATAAGAGAAATAATGAACTTGAAAAAGATATAAACAAAGAATAAAAATAACTGAATTGTGAAATCTGTTGTAATTATTGTTTCTTGTAATGCCTGTTCAGTTAAAAAACAAATTATAGCCTTTAAAAGCTGAATATATTTAAGTTTTTATAAGGCTATCGCCTTTGTGGAAGCATAATGAAGAAATAAATCTTTTATTACAAAAGTAGACAAGTACACATTATATATACACAGATTGAGATACTTTTGTGATATATCAGAACTTTTTCAATAGAGGATTTGATGTTAAATACAAGTAAGTTGAGCTAGAGATTACAGATATATCCCAGAAATACCCATAACTGTCTGCATACCAATTTTTATAGCCGAAACTCAAAGACTGCCCTAGTTACAGATAGATGGTCACTTCGTAGATCCTCTATTTTTTAGGGTATCCAACTAAACTCCTCTAACGCGCTGTGTAGTTGGCGTTGCTCAGGCGAAACACGCAATCGAAAAGCTCCCAGTTGATGACAACACGAGAGATTCAGGGGGAACGTAGCAAACCTCAGCCCCAGTCCGAGGCGAGACGAGACCTATCCCCTGACCCGCCTTACCCCCAGTGTGGCCACGAGGTTCGCATTTGCTCCGCTGAGAAAACGTGTTGGTCGTGTGCAGCTGTCGGCAGCGGCGATGTGGCGCACGTGAAAAGTTTTTTTCAGTCTGTTTTTATGGGGCGTAGTCGTAGCCGGGCCCTCGCCACGCCACGGATGCCTCAGCCTCACCAAGAAGCTGAATGGGCATCCGGTCGGAAAGCTCTCCTCTCTCTCCCTCTCTCTATGATACAGCTCTCTCTTTGGGGAAACTGGTTTGCGTCGGTTGGGGATTTGGCTGTTTTCCTCGTCGTCGTTTGTTTACATCGTTTGATAAGAGCCAAGAACTATTCAAGCTTTTTGGCTTCGAAAGCAAAGCTCTGCGGTCAAGGTCTTGAGTGTGTGCGGTGCCCTATCGTCGATCGTAATCGTATATTTTTGGATGTTGCTAGGCGCAGTTCTTATAAATATACATATAAGAGAGAAAAATACAAATGTCTTGGCTTTTGTTCACTTTCGTTTTGTTTTGATTTATAAACAAAGCGTAGCGAAGTTCTTTCACATATTATTTGTGTTTTTATAATCATTTTGCTGTATAGACGAAACCGCCTCATGCGGTCCAAAGTTCAATCAAGTTGCTGCTCTAAATGATTTTCTGTTTGTGATTTGTTTTGCGAAAGCTTATTTCTTGTTTTCCACTATAGCCAAAGATATAGATATGTTGATGTTGACGCGCCCCTTCTAGGAAGTCAAGTCACATTAAATTCTCAGAGCGAACCCGAATTGTTGTTATCCAACATGATTTCGGTCACGTTTGCCTGCTTGTTGTTCTCTCTTTTTTACAAAACAATAATATTTTTGTATATTTTCTAGCTTATACTGCATTTTGCCTAGTGCTTTGTTTACATCACTGAGCAAAAGCTTATACTGTAGACCTTGTTACCGGAAAACAACAACGGCAAAATAAGCAAAACGCGCAAGTGTTTACCAACGATTTGGGTTTTAGGTAAACAAATTTCATTGTGCCACAAACTGAACAATCAATCAGCCCTGCCTTTATCCTAAGGAATTTGATCGATACTCAAACAGTTCTCTATATTTTTGTATAGTAACAAATCAAGTTAGATTTAATTTAATCGTAGTTAAGGTATTGATAAATCCCATATCAAAATGACTACATTCTTTACTCTTAAACATAATAAACGTTCGAGCATCTCGTACCTGTTCCGACATAATGATGATCAACGATCGCTGTCAGGGTCACCCTTGAGGGGGCGTTGGACTTGCTGTTGAAGCACCAGCAGCAGCAGCAGCACCTCCCAGTGATTGTGTCACGCGCTTGCTACACCTTCGCCGATAATATAGATTGCGGCGATATCATCAGTGATTCTTATCACACAGGGACACACAGGCACCGCCTCCGGAGGCCAGTACAAAACTGATGGGGATGAGGATGACAGTTGATGTGTAAGATGTCGTTGAGTTTAACGGGGCTTCCAACTTAGAGTGTCAGCTACGATACTAAATAGGAAGTCGCTTTTGTCGCTATTGTCGCTTCCTCCACGTCGCACAGCGTAAATACAATTAAATCAATTTAAAACAATAAAATCCGAATCCGAGCAGCGTCAGCTGGCCACAAAGAGAGAGCGGAACAATGATAGACGGCAGGGCAGCATGGCGGCAGATAAGCGGTAATGAAACATCTTGGTGTTGGGCGCCGCCGAGTGACCTGAAAGATTACGAGATTATAAAAGTGTGCAATAGAGAGAGAGATTGCAGTTGAGACTGTACCCTGCACTCGGGCCCCAACCACGTCACGTTGCGGATGAAATATTTTCCTCGATAATTGCTTCTGTAGGTGTCTCTGTGGCTGTCTCCTCTGCCGGTGTAGCCTTCTCATCCGGCTTTGTCTTTTGTTCACGCTCAAACAGAATGACCAGCTCGGTGTGCGTGGTGTGAGGAAACATGTCCACCGCCACAGCGGATTTTGGATAGAAGGGTTCTCCCTTATATGCCTTTGACTCAGGCCGGGCCAGCTCTATAAAGTTCCGCTTGGCACTGTGCGGATTACAGGAGACATAGACCAGACGGTTGATGGCACTCGCGGAACGGATGGCGGCTATCGAGCGATTATCTGTAATGAATGAAGGTATTGTATGCAAAAACCAGACAAGTTAAGGACAGATTCTTGATCTTACGCAACCCCGCTCTAGGCGGATCCACCACGGCTATGAGATCTACTGGTTTCCCTGGCTCCTGTTCGTAGAGAGCCTCTCGCACCATGCTCTTGATGAAATCATCTGCGTTTCCCGTAAAGAACTTGCAGTTCTTGATCCCATTCGCTTCCGCATTGAACTCAGCGTCTTTGATGGCATCCGGAACGATTTCCACACCCAGAACTTTCTTGCAATGCTTGGCAAAGGCCAGGGTAATGGTGCCAGTGCCGCAGCAAATGTCCAACATGGTGGTGTCCTTCGTGGGAGCGGCCAAGTCAATGGCCTGCTGATACAAGACATTCGCACCTTCCGTATTGATTTGGAAAAAAGCCAAGGGACTTATACGGAACTGAAGACCTTGAATCGTGTCTGTGATGTGTGTGCTGCCGAGAATGTGATCCACTGGATTGACCATCTGTCCCGCCTCCCGGTGCTTGACATCCTGGTAATACAACGAAGTGCATTTGTAGGGAGCATCTTCCCCTACACTTTCGTAGTAGGACTTGAGCTCAGTCTTCAGCTCCTGCTGTTCATCTGCAGTCAGGTTGGAGGAGTATATGCCCGCCACCAGCATGAGTTCACCCGTGGCGCTGGAACACCGCACCATCAGCTGCCGGAAGTGTCCAACATTGCCATCCGGATTAAAGGGCAGAAATTTGGATTTTCTCACAAGCTCTTGAAAACTGCGGGCTGCCCACTTGGCTTGCTCTGGTAAATGTGGCAAATCCTGGACCTCGGCCACCTCCACGGAACCATCGCTGTAGCAGCCCAGTCGGAAGCCCACAACGATTTCTCCTTGAGAGTTCTTGCCGACGGTGAACTCGTTCTTGTTCCTATAACCCTTGACGGTGGGCGAGGCCAACACATCCTGGAACTTGAACTGATCCAGATGCGGCTTGGCCCGCGGGTTGATCTTCCTTAGCTCTTGGGTGTATTTCTTGAGTAGTGCGGACATCTCCTCGGATTTCTGCTTCAGCTGCTGGTCATAGGGAATCTCAGCCAAAGGACATGTGGCCTCTACGGCCGTGCGTTGCTTTTTGGGCTTTCTCTCGTCTCCCTGATCTTCGGCCGCTCGCTTTTTCTGGAGGGGATCTGCGGAAGCCTTGGCCGCCAGGGCCTTGAGTACTCTTCCCTTCCATTTGTAGCCATTCAAGGTCTCCAGTGCTCTCTGCTGATCCTCTTGGGTGCGAAAGCAGACAAACGCAAACTCCTTTCTCGTCGGCGACTTAATCTTGGTCATGTCCAGCTTGAGGGTGTTCTTTAACAGCTTCTTAAACTCCTAGAAAGGTTTGTGACTTGAGTTTTTGGTTTCAAGTTAATTGAAGACTATTAATTACTTACACCAATACCAAAGTATCCCATATTTTTCACTTCGATTTTGTATATTTCCGATGTGAATTCATTGCGCTCCAAATAGGCAAATTCGTCGCCGGCTTTTTCAGTTTCCTCCTTTCCTGCTACATTCTCCATTTCCTGTACATTTTCTTTGGTTTCTATGACTTCTGCTCCATCTTTGATATTTTCTGCTGGCACTTCAATGCATTGGCACTCCATATTTGACTTTTTTAAAGAAGTTTTAGCAAAATTAAAAACGTAAACAGAAAAAACACGTGAAGGTAGGAATTAGTGTGACCGCAGTTTGAAATTAAGAAAAATCTCACTGAGAGGTGGTCACACAACCTCCAGTGTGACTGTTGTTTGAAAGGGAATCTATTGTGAATGGATTTTCAAGAGCGCGCACAATTTCAATTTAAAACTAGAATTTATTAGAAAAAGGTTTTTGTATTTCAAATATAAAAAGAAAAAGTTGTCTTTATTTCTCATCCTTTACTTCTTCAAAGCGTTCTAGTGCCGAATTTAGTATTACTTGACGTTCTACGAGTAGTTGTTGCATTTCCGGTTCGTGTTTCATGATATTTCTGATTTCCCTTAGCAACTCGGCTGCCTGCCTGAGCTTCTCCTCGCACTCCTGTGGCTCCTCCGAGCGTAGGGCCTGCGCCACTAGAGCTTCCTCCATATCGATGAGAAGATTACCGCGGAAAATACTCCAGCCACCATCGAATATGTCGGCCAGTTTAAGGAGCTCCTCGCAGAGTTGCACTTTTCTGGTGAGAGATTCCTCTGATAGATCTGTAGCATAATTATTTTAATATAAATTTATTTTAAAAATATATTTATATATCTTACCCTCCATGGCATAACCTGGAGCACTGCCATACAGCTGAGTGAGAGCGTATTTGGCTTGCAGGATATGGGTATTGGTCTCATGGAGATCCGCACGATGACGATAGATAAAGTCCTCCAGAGCCACAGGGGTGGTCTTGTCCAGGGATTCCAGTTCCTGTTGCAGCTGGTTATCCTTCGTGAGCACTTCCTTTGCAGATCTCTTGAGGTTGCACAGCTGGCACTTCCAATTGGATGCGTTTTGTAAAGGATTCAAGGAGATGATCTGAGAAATATTTGCAAATAATAATTACTTTAGCTTAGTTTTCAAGTAATTCTTGCTCACCTTTCCCGCCTTGCACTTTAAGCATGTTTGTGCCCCGGCAAAGCTGCCCAGCTCCTCGGGATCCTGACACCTGGCACAGGAGCAATCGAAGCACTTGGCCTGTCGCAGGTGCACCCTGCGCTGAATGGTGCTCCTCAGCGGCTGGGTATAGGATATGCTCAGGATCTCGCCTTTGGCTATATTCCTTTTGGCCAGGAACACAATGTTAAGGTCATCGTCGCAGCGATGCCTCATATTGGGCACACAGTCGTGCGAGATCATAGCCGCTCCCGGAAAGAGAGCACGAATCTTCCTCCTCTCCCGGGGCTGCCTGATCTCGAAGGTGTTTGTGTCCAATATAGCCGCTATGCGAAGGATGTCCAGCTCCGACCAGTCCCTCATTCCCAACACAGTCTTGATGAACGTGATGAGATTTGCTCGAAGCACCTGATACAGGGGAGTTTCCAGTCGCTCCTTGAGGTGATCTTCCAGGGCGGAGAGTCGAGCGAAAGCCTCGGGATCCTTGCCCTTGAGTTGCATGCAACGGAGCAGCATGATCACACAGTAAGCCGACTCCTTGCGCTCCTCCTCTCCCTGTGTGTAGTTAATTTTGGACTGGAAGTTGCTGCCCTTCATGAGCTGACACTCAGGTTGGTGATGCGGAGAGTTCTCGCACTCCTTTCCGCACAGAGGCCAGCTGCAGGAGCTGCACTTGTAGTAGTTGCCTTGCCGATTGCCAGGAGCCAAGAGATTCCTGTGACAGCCCAGGCACAAAGCAGCAGAAGCCACCTTGGGACCCAGAACTAGGGGAGCCTCCTTCAGTATTTGCTCGCCAATCTTGATGTCTCTGGTGGCTCGCAGATGCCGACCCAAAATCTCATTGGTTGCCACCTCATAGCACTTGCATTCCGATTTGTGACCTTTCTTCCAGTGCTCCTTCTGGTGCTCCCGACTGCAATAGACCACATTCCTGCAGGCGGCACATAGCTGGGAGGCTCTAGCCTGGCACAAGGCGCAGGATGTCAGCGAACTGGAAGAAGTAGCCATCATCGAATACGAGTAGATCTCCTCCAATAAATCTCCCCTGTGTTTGCGTAATGCCCCGCGGTTAAAAAAACACTGAGCAGAGCAGAGCAGAAACGGGGAAAAACAATTTTCAGTGCTCTGTCTGCGGACTCTACTCGCGATCTGATTGCGAGAACATTTTCTTTTGTGTCTCCGGCTCCGTCTCCGTCGGCTGCCAAAAAATAAACGCTCGAGGGGATTCAGATCGCTCTGCATATCCACATCTCTGTCACATGGCGCACGACGATTTAAAATTAGATCTCGTGTGTCGTGTTGTCTAAAAGCCAAGACAATGTCCAATTTGTCGGTTGCCGGCCATACATTTATGTTGGCTAAATGTTTATCCAGATACACCAGATATCCAGATACTATATGTTGCAACGTACCAGCAGCAGGCAGCCTTTGTCAGTCATAGAATAGTGTCTGTAAGCTTTTGTCTGTTTGTTCTTAACCCAAAAACTCAAGAGTTTTCAATTTCAAAAATTTGTTTTCGAAATTCTCAGGAGCTTAATCCATTATTTGATATATATTTCCCTTACCACACTTTTAATAAAAAAATGCCCATTATAAATTCCAATTCAATAATTTATTTAGTATTTCTCATAAATTGTCTATATGTATTTATCAATATATTTACTTTTATTCATATGCAATTAATTAATATATATATTAATTATTTTAATTGGAAATCAGTCTTTTTTATTTAAATAAGAGTTAAATGCATTTTGTTTTTGTGCTTGTTTCGCTTGATTTGATTGATTGGATTGGATTGATTACTCGATTGGTTGACAAATGACGAATTAAAACAAGATTTTTGTTTTTTTTTAATAATAATTGAACTACAATTTGTGTTTGTTGTTGCTGTTGTTGATTTTTTAGTACTTAGTTGCATTGTTGCTTGTCTTGTGCTTGGTGTTAGTGTTAAGAACTAATGGTGGTATTTAAATTAATTGGCTTAGTTAACATAAATATACACGATCGATCGATAGTTAAAACCTAAAACTGGCGGCCTGTCTCGGTCCCTCTAAACACTTAAAAAGCGGCGCATAAAATTTTATATCATAGACAACAATTTCATTTAATAATTTGCACTAAACAATAGTTTTTTTTTCCCCATTTAGTTTCCACACACGCGCACAGCAACACAAAATGCTTTGGGTGCAACATGTTGCGAGCGCTGCCTGGCTTCCGATAGTGTGATATGTGTGGCTGCAACATGTTGCTAGTGGATTAGCATAGCGAAGCGGCGATTCGATTGTTGCTAAGGCAAAAGGCGCATAAATTTTAATTACTTTTTCGTTCTTGCATAAGCTATAGAGGCTACATATATGCAGGGATCATGGGATCTTACAGTGAGCTTTATCTTCAACGAGTTCAAGTGTTCCAATTGGTTCTGAAGATTTTTCAAGCGAGAGAATAAAGCAATGAGTTTGAAATTTCGAAAATTTTGTAATGCAATCAGAGAGAGTATTGTTTATAAAAACTAATATTTTTAAAATTATTTTGTAGACAAATCAATTAATATTTAATAACACACAATTATAAATTTCTGGACTTTCTCCCCATCAAGATTTTTAAAGGTTAAGTCTGCTTTCAAACTCATTGCTTTACTCTCCCCTCTTGCGGCCCCTTAATATCGTTTTTCGGCTATTATCTTGTCTTGTAGTTTTTGATAAAGACTAACTTTAAATTACAATTGGCGCTACATTAATCAATAGACTGAAAACATAAGCAACATTCAAATAGTTTATAGTTTGTGCGTTTCCCTTTTATCCTTAGTCTAGACATCCTGCTGCTCCTTGAAGTGGTGATAGTGATGGTGGATGTGCTCATGCACATAGCGGTGGATCATCGAGCTGGAGGCACTGGTGTCCAGTTCCACCTCCTGCGCCTGTCCCTCCTCCGCCTCCAGCGACTGTTTGCCACCCTCCGTGACAGCCTCCGCCACAGCCTCGCCCACGTCGTCGTTCAGGTCAATAAGGGTATCGGTGCTGACCACCTTGCTGGGTGTGCTGGTTAGCTGGGGACTGGGTGGCAGGTCCTCCTCCTCGCTGGCCAGCAGATGGGCACACTCCAGGGCATCGCCGTAGATCTTGGAGCCACCGGAACTGGAGTTGGAGGTGGGTGGACGCTGTTCCGCCTGCTCCGTCTCCCTGGGCTTCTCCTGCAACAGTTGGTTTTGTTGCTGCTGCTGCTGCTGCTTGTGACGGTGGCGCCGCTGCTCCCTTTCCTTTTGCTGCAGCTGCTCACTCAGCTTGGCGTAGATGAGATTGCCATAGTTCCTGTAGTCCTTGCTGCTGCGCTGCTCCTTTTGCTCTTTCTGCTGTTGCTGCTGCTGCTGCTGGTCCAGTCGCTGGTAACCCTGCAGCAGGTTCTTTTGATTCTTCTTGGGTATGGGCTGAACGGTGGCCACATTGCTGGGCGTGGGCGGTGGCGAGTGGGCGGCTGCTCCGCCACCGCAGATGGTGGCATGCAGGAAGGAATCGTAGCCACATAGATTCAGCTTGTTGTGGGCCGTATTGTGGGTTTGCTGGGCGGCCAAAACGGCTGGATTAATGGCCAGCTGTTGGTGGTAGATGGGGATGTGCGGTTGGGGATGCTCGTGGTGGCTGTGATGCTGCTGCTGCTGCTGCTGCTGGTGTTGCTGCTGCTGCTGCTGCTGATGGCCAGCGCTGACCTCGTTGGATGCTGGCGCCACTGGAATGCAGGTGGTGTCCGCCGTGGGTGGACTGCAGCTGAGCGGCGATTGTTGGGCGACCGGGCTGTGGTTGGCAATTAGCGTTGGTATTTTCGAGCCCGTATTGCAGCGTTGGCGTTGCTGTTGTTGTTGTTGTTGTTGTGCTGCCGGTTGCCGTATGGGACTCACATTGGCTTGGGGTTTTCTGCAAAATCACAGAAAAGGAAATCAATTAGTGTGAAATTAAAATTTAAGAGGGGCTTTATTGGATAGGAGAGTTAAGGGAATCGCCATAAAATTTAAAATCATAAGGAAAGTAAAATAATTTATGATGGAAAGGTAGAAATAATATTACATTTCAATTTTAATTTTGAATAGATTTTGAAGTAAGCCAAAATAAAAGTAAATTTCCATTACATTAACTGATATTAATCTTTTATTAAAATAAATGCCAAGACATTAATTATTTAGTCTTTAAACACTTTCCAGACACCATCTAGGGGTGTCATGGTCGACTTTTCTAGCCTCATTCGACTTCATTCCTCTGGTAATCATTGTGGAGTTTTTGGGGTGGATTTCATCGCGGGATTGGCTTACCCATTCAGCTGAAAACACAGGCGATTCTTCTCCATGCTCTCCCTGATGATGCTAATTAAATCGTTGCGATTTAACGCCGATTTCCAGCACTCGGCCGACTTCCGTTGCTGCTGCTGCTGCTGCTGATGTTGCTGCTGCTGGTGGTGGGTGAGGGATTGGGGGCGCGGCTGGCGCAGCTGCACACCATCGAGCATTAGTTCGCCGCCACCACCACCTGCACCACCCAGTGGTGGTGATACCGAGGCACTCTTGTGGTTCAGCGGCTGGGCGGGCGAGGCCTGTGGTTGCTGTTGCTGCTGCTGCAGATGGCGATTCTGCCAGTTGGAATCGTTGCCCACCGAGAGGCTGCGCTGACGCGTTTCAAGGCAGTGATCCTGATACTGATTGGTGGCGATGAGTTAACCAAAAAAGCAAAGAAAATAAAATTAAATTATAATTCAAGAAAAACAATAAAGTATGTTCAATGTGAGCAACAAAAAGTATAACAAAAACAAAAAGGCGAAGGGAAAAGGGTTTGTGTTCGGGTTTGGGTTTAGGAACTGCTGCCAAAGTTAGTTTCTCATTTTATCTCCAGAATAATTTAAGTTGAATATCAATTAGTTTTGTAATTTTACAAGCATAAATCTAGACCAAATTAAGCATCACATTAATTAATCACGTTAAGTTTTAATTAACAATCTTTAGTTGCATTTAAAGCTGGCAGCAGTTTGGTTTTTAGTTTCGATTAAATTTTGATTTGTTTTTGTTATGATTTTGCTCGTTACCTTGTGCCTACCTTTTGTTTGCGCGCCCGCCGCAACATCTTGACCCGCTGGGTGGCCTGCTTCATGTAGATGTCCTGCTGCCGCTGCTGCTGCTGCTGCAGGTGGTGCTGGCGCTGTCCTGTTGGGCAATCCACCAGATCCCTGTCCCTGTCACTGCTCTCCGGCTTGCAGCATTTGAGATTCAGCATATTCTCGTAGGTATTGTGACCATTGTCCGGCGTGTGCTGCTCCGGACAACACTGCTCCGGCCGGGCATTGTTCTTCTGATGATACCGCGCCTGATGGTGATGGCCCGTCTTGCCGCTCGCCTTTCCCCCACTGCCACTAGGCTGCTGCTGCTGCTGCTCCGTGGATGGGACAGCATCCTTCTCGCTGTTGCTGTCATCGTCCTCGTCATCGGACTTAATCAGTTTGCGTGGTCGATAGCGATGCTGGCGGCGACTGCCGGCGGATGTCGTTAGCGCAGTGGCTCCTGCTCCAGCTCCTGCATTTCCCCCTGTGCCCGCCACTGTTTTCGACATGGCCGCCAGACCCGTGGGCAATTTCTTCAGCTTGCTGGCACCGAATCCTGCACCCACACCTACACCAACACCGGCATTGGGCTGTCCTGGCTGCGCTTTCGATTTGCCCTCGGGACTGACGGTGAGCCGCACATTGATTGTCTTGCTGCCGCAGTGGGGCACCACCACGCTCTTGCCAATGGACTCGTATATGGTGTACACAATGCCCACGATGTCGTCCTTTGTTATCTTGCCATGGTGCCCGTCCAGGTCGTAGAATGTGAACGAGAACTGCAGCGGTTGTGATGACTTGCCGCCCTCCACGGACACGTCGCAGGTGAATTCCTTGTTTTCGAATAAGAAAAAAGAGGAAATTAGAGAGAGTTTTCTTATAAATTGGATTTAAATATGTATTAGGGGAAAATCTCTTGAATACTACATTTTTCTATAAGCTTTTAAGCTACTTAACCAATTACTATAATTAAAATTAACAAATGTAATCTCCAAACACCTCCTCAAACAAATAAAAGCCATTGTTTTTCTCTATTTAATTTGCACAAATGTTCATTATTTTCCAGCTCTCTAATAGCTTCTCCCCCCTAAATGTTTTCCGAAAAACTTTTTCACACAAATTTTTAACAGCTTCATAAGCCTGATGCAGTGGCAGAACTAACTTTAAATAACAAAAATAACCAAAATGAGAGCAGAGAAAAAATGGTTGCTAATAAACTTTTCAGCACAAAAATTGCTCGGCAAATTTCGTGCTCGCCCCGAAAGTATGCAACACTTTTTGCAGATGCAACATGTTGGGCAAAGATGGAAAAAGGAGCTGCTATACAGAAGCCACAACCAGCTGCCACTAAAAACAACAATTAAGAGCAACACAAGACCACTAAAACCAGTCGAAAATTGTGGCCATAATTTGACTAAATATTTAATTTGCGCTGCAAAGGCTCCCAGAGAGTAGCAGCAGCGGCAGCAGTGGCAGCATCATCACGGGTGGCAGCAGCAGAACCTGAGGGGGGAAGCCATTACCATTGATAAAGTGGCAGTGCCCAGCATCCAACATTCAGCTCTGGGATACTCCACTCCCTGATCTCCTGCCCCTCGTTCGCATATAAATAAATATAATTTCCTTTGCTGATGCTGCTGCTGCCTCTGCTGCTGCTGCTGCTTCTCTTGCTAGATTTTTAATTGCCCCTGAGTGCTTTTCGTGTTTGTTGTTTTGCTTTTAATGGTTTTTATTGAATTTTAATGTTTTGATATTTTCTCCTCCGTTTTTTTGTTTTTTTTTTTGTTTTTGGCGAAACTGGCACAAGTAGAAACAGCATCCGAACACGGAATGCTCATCCGCAGTGGGTGGTAATGGAAAATTGCCGGCGCCCTTGTGTTAATGAAATATTTTTTCCCTCTTCTCTCGATTTTATTTTCATGGTACCGTGGCTGGGTGGGTGTTTTTGGTGGCCTGTTGGAACAACAAATGAAGCTGAAGCCAGCAGTAGCCATTGAAATTTTAATTAAAAGCACATTGAAATGTTGAGTTTATGGTCGATGTGCGTTGTGCCCAGTGGGTCATGAATTATGGCCAGAAACGTTGGCCACGTTGGCCTGATCTCGGGGTGGCGGCTAACACGATAATAACAGCCAGCACAGCGAGTTGATTAAACTTGACCAAACACCTGGCTGGGGGAGGGGTCAGATGCCAGCAAATGGAAAAGCAAACATCATTTAATTTATCATTCTGTATTTATAAGCCAAGCGATGGGTTGGCTAATTGAAAATAAATTGAAAGAGCGGGATGGGAATGCTCTTAGAGAAAGGAAAAGCAAATATTTAAACAGAGGAAACGCAAGAAATATTTATAAAAAATAGTTTAAACAAAAAATAAATAAAAACAAGTAAGAAAAATAATTTCAAATATTTTTGTTTTACTTTTTAAATAAATATAAATAACGAAACCATATTTTATTATATATACAAGCTGTTGTTATATTTTTTAATTTACAAAAAGGAAATTTAAAAAATTAAAAATATTTTATTAAAAAAAATATATATAATTGTTTTGTTTTCTAGTTTTTTTAATATTGAAATATTAATTTTAAAATCTCCCCAAATTTCCTGCGAAAAATTCATGCTACCCCTTGAAAGTGTGCACACAATTAATGGCTTTATAAATATTTGTGTTGTGAAACGATAAAACCAAGACAAATCCAATCCATAAATTCATTAATAAATGAATGAAAATTGAAATCGGAATTGACTATATAAAACAATTTTTTATGGTTTATGATGGAATTCAAATGTTTTAGCATTAAAACAACTCATAAGGTACATTAACTACCACTGAACTTGACTCACCTCCAATCGTATGCGCTCCTCCTTGTGATGATGCAGATGCCTGGAGTGGGTGTTGTGGCCGCCATGTTGTTGCTGCGTCATGGCCGCTGCAGCATCCACCACGTCCTCGTCCTGTGGCGCCGCCTGTTGCTGCTGCATATTCGAGTACTTGCCATGCCGGCCATTGCTGCCACTGCTGATGCGCAGGTGTTTGCTATGGCTGCCACCGCCGCTGCTCACATCCTGCGGATGCGGATTCACCGACTGCGTATGACGGCCGGCATTCGAGCTGGAGTTGTGGT
>VNJR01007207.1:0-11263 GCA_008042585.1 Drosophila punjabiensis
CCAACTCCTCCTTGGCCAACATCGCCAGCAAGCTACCACAACGCATGCATAAATTATTATTTCCTCGTCTCGCTCGCCACTTGCTGCCAAATGTAGCTGCAACATTTCTTGTTGGTCTCTCGCCCGCGCTGACCCTACAAGGAAGTTGGGTATGTGGAGTAAGTGACCCCTTTTGGGGAGATTGGAAGTGAAAAGTTGGAAGATTAATGCTTGGAGTACCTTTTAAACATTTTTAACCATTTTTATATAGAATTTATATCTTTATTGCAGATGCGAAAGAGAGCAAAAGACATGCTTAACAGGAGAGGGAGAGACAATGAAAGCTTATTCATAATTTTAAAAAATTTCCTGGAACGTTCTGGTTCGAACTTTGGTTAAATTAAATTACGTAAATTATTTTCCATATTGTAATTATGTTTTATATATATATGTATATATTTTTTTAAATATTTTTAATTAAATAAAATGTCATAAATGACTTTACTGCATAGGAAACTCTCTTTCCAAGGTTAAAAAGATATGCAAAGAATGAGAGGTATTTTATAAATTTTAGACAATTTATGACTTTTGAAAGCAGAATTTAAAATTAAGAATAATTATTGCTTGGGAAATGGATTAAATACAATAAATACTATTAATATTCTTTACAGAGCACCTCCCACTTCGACTAACACCGATCTCTGGAAACTGTATCTTCCTTTGTTGTCCCATGCTGCTGCTGTTGCTGCTGCTTCTGCTGCTGCTGCTGCTGCTTCTACTGCTGCTGCTGCTGCTGCTGCTTCTGCTGCTCATCGGTACGTCATTGCCTCGCATGCGAATGACATTTGGAAGTGGTTTTGGTTGTCCCAGCCCCTTAAGCACCCCCCCTTCCAACACATTTAACCCCCCTTTTGGTGGCCGCCTGTCTTTCTTTTGGCGCTGCAAGTGCCACGCCCACGCTGGCAACACTGAACGACTGCAAAAAAAAAAAAAAAAAAAACAAGGAGAAGCAAACATATTTGAACGCTTTTGTTTTGCATTTTTATTACACACACACTGACACACAGGCACACACACACACATAAACAAAAATTCGTTTTTGTGGTTTTTATCACGCACAGACACAAGCTGCTGAAACCCGCCCCCCTTTCTTCCTGCTCCCTTAACCTCCCTTAACCCCAAACCCCGAGCCCCCGTGATGGCAGCAAAAACGAGCTCTCGTGGAGCAAACTGCTTTAATTGGAGCCGATGGTGTTATTTATATAAATGTTTGCCATTTCTCTTCGTTCGCCCAGTTTGCATTTCATTTTTTCTGGCAGTTTAAATT
Source organism: Drosophila punjabiensis (assembly GCA_008042585.1). NCBI lineage: Eukaryota > Metazoa > Arthropoda > Insecta > Diptera > Drosophilidae > Drosophila > Drosophila punjabiensis. Next base: position 1,307 of record VNJR01007207.1, read on the forward strand.
GTAGGCGTCATGTGATATATTGGCCATCGCTCGCTGGATTTGAGCTTTGGGTTCGAGTTCCAGTTCGGGTCCGAGTTTCGAACGAGCTCCTCTCTGGATGCTGGATGCTTTCTGACCTTGTTCTGCTTGTAATTCTCCCTTTTTACGGCTTTTTGTTTGGCTGAAAGTGTTTTATGGGTTGTTTAAAGTTGAAAATATGGTTGGCAGGACATTAAAGTGTGTTTGCGATGCGGTGACCCATATGGCTGAAGTGCTGTAATATCACTCTCTGGGTTAATATGGGTTCGAGACACTTTTAGGGACACTTGCAGATAGCATTGCTGACAGCTTGAGTGGTTTTTTGAGAGTTCGTGGAAGGAAATATGTGTCAAATGAAGAAATAACAAAGGATTCATCAATATTGAACTCATTTTAAAAGTTTTTTTTATAATATAAATCAAAAATAAATTTTAAAATTCAATAAATACAATCGTATAAGTTAAAATTATTATTTCAAAACCTCAGAATAAATTATAGATAAATAATTTTAAGGATCTGTGACTAAATAGAACTAGATTTATGTGCCAGACTTTATCCAGCTTGTCCAGCACCTGCCTGGGCATAGCCAATTTGGGCTTCCTTCTTGCAGGCTTCCTTCTAGCTGCTCCTTATTCCAGATTGCCTGCGATGACCTCCAAGGAGGCTGGGCCAATGTCAAGGGTACCTGGGGCAGACATCTCGCATGTGCTCCCATTAGCTCCCTCCTTCAAAAGGGAAATGGAAACGCAGGAGAAGCCAGCCATAAAACCGTGAAATCACATACAAAGTGCATTTAACGCGCAACATCAAAAAAATAACAGAAAAAAATATAAGAAACACACAAGAGCAAGCGGGAGAAAAAAATGTTGGTTTTAATTAAAGAATAGAAACGAATGCCAGAAAGAGAGAAGGCGAGTGAAATGTACTTGGAACATATTTTAATTTAATGTTTAGCTGCGTCCCCAGTAAGTACTTCCGTTTACAGCTAGACGTGCGACTCCCACACACATGTGTGTGGTGTGCGCTGTGTTCAGACTCCAATGTCAATGCCACACAGCAAGGACTACTTGCCAGGACAACGGCAACAAATTCTCGACTCAATTTCAGAAAATGATTTAACGACTCCATTCGGGCATGAAATTGCAAGGAAGTGCCCGTACTTCATGGGGGACTCCCTCCTCACAGGATCCCCTCCGTAGGCTTATTTCGAGACGAGTGTTTTAAATGGGGAGCTACAAAGAAACAAAAAAAAAAAAGTAGAAAGAAAACAATATGAAGGGAATGTCCTCGGTGCTAGGACAAAAGCCATTCAGCAGCGGCAGCAACTTTATCACTAAGTGGGAAAATCTGTAGGATTTTTTAAGTGCTGCCTGGCACGATACAGAACGGAACGTAACGGAACCGAGTCCCGGACGCACCGCAGCTCCTATTGTCCTTTGCAAAAACTCCCCGGGTTTCAAGTTCGTGTTGTCTAGGGACGAGCGACCCGTTCAGTCTTCGCTTTGTTTTCCTGTTTTTCAAGGTGTGCTAAGGAGGCGTAAGCACCAAACATTTTCATTTACTTTGCGTTTTTAATCACGGTTAAAGGATATGTCAGACAACCGCTCGTTATTATATAGACGAGCTGTCTGTCTGTCTGCCTGTCCGTTTATCCGTTTGTCTGCCAGGATGTCAACGCAAATTCAAGTGAAATGATGCACAAGACAGTGGCACCAAAGGAAATGGCAGGGATATAGCAGGGAGGACAAGAAAAGGATTGCTACCGGATGAATGCACTTCATTTGAAGTAGAAGGAACAAGGAATGCACGGCTCATTGTTAGTCGGCGGCGGCGGTGGTGCTACCAGGAGCGACCTCCGAGGGCAGCGCCCAAGTCAAACCCTAAAGGATTAGAGCGATGGGTGTGTGCTGCAGTTGATTTCCCATTCGCATCTTCGATGATCATGTTTTGGCATATTTGTGGCTTAAAAACCAAGAAAAGGGGTTTCAGGCATTATCTTCCCCGAAGGGAGTGAAGTTCTAGGGAATTGTCTGGCAGACTTTGGCTTTGGTCCTTCAGGTGAATCTGAAAGGACAGAAAAGGAAGAAGGAAGTAGTTGGATTTAACAGGAAAATGTTTGACATCTTACGGTTTATATTTAATAAGAAAAACTGGAACTGAATTGTCTATTTTTTAAAGGAAAAGCTAGTATAACTGTCTTGGCATTTTATTCGCTAAAAAATATGAGTATTTATTAAATAAAAATATAATTCGAAACTAAAAGATGTATTGCTTATGTAGATTTTTTTTTTTATTTTAAGTCTTGTCATCACTTTGGAAAATCTCTATCTTAGATCTTACAATCAAAACCACCCATCTTTGCCAAAAACTAACCCATATCTAACCTTTGTCCAAACAAGACATCAAAATCACTTTTTTCATCTCAAGAAAGATCACTCTAGATACCAGAAACTCCCTTTTGTTCCTTTTCTATATAGTAAGATGATCGTTCATGTGAAAATAAGGAGAAGAAAGGATTAAGAGGCTTAGGGTGTGTGTTGGCCTATGCCCCTATATGCATGATCCTGATGATGTTTTGTCATATCTGTTTACGGCAGTCAAAGGTTAGCCAAACCCTCGAACAATGGGTAAGGGGACCTTCTAAGGAAAACCGCAGCTAGCGGTACATAAACTGTAGCTCAATATTTTCCGACTTCCAGCTGTTTTCCACGACTCAAAGGCGGTGATGAAGTTGTTCGCTCGCCTCAAAGAACTTTTGAAGAAGCCGAAAGTCATTAATTCCGAGCTAGAAGTTCTTTCCTTTCAACAACAAGTTGGTGTCGCCGCTGGTCAGGGTCTCGCACCTATGTTCTAGTCGATTCCCAGAGAACGCTCCCCCAACCCATCGTGGACTGCCATCTAATTAAAACAGGTGTTTTAATTATTGCAGCAATTTAATTTCCGTCAGTGGTACATTCGTACTATATATGATGTGGTCGTGTTCTTGGCCCGAACGTTTGTTGTTCCTTAGCCCCATAAATGCCTTGGCCACTTGGCACATTTTACGAGCTGCGAGTGAGTCGGCCTCGAAGACCATTAAAAACTGTTGCACTTTCCTCTCACCCAAGTTGCTCATTAGGCGCAGTTCCAGCCTAGCCGTGCTCCAGATATGATTAATTTTTGTTTTCTGTTTATTAGACTCGTAAAAACTGGCAACAGAGAGAGAGCTCTTTATTACTTTGTTCAACTGTTTTTAATAGCGATTATGTGAAGGAGCTTTTTTGCCTTTCCATTGTGTTAATTGGAAGCTGAAATGTGTTGCCTAAAATATAACATTATGTGCAATATATATTAATTTATCCTTTACAATAATGTTACTTTCTTTTTGTCTGATATTAAATTGAGAAGTTTTTATTTTAAATATATGTAGATCCCATCCTAAAAGTAATTAGTAAATTCGATCAATATTCCTTTAATAACTCAATCTTTTAACTCCTCTTTCCTGTTGATATAACAATAAAGTCCCAAATATCAGTAAACCCTTTTATTATCGCTTTGAAAAATAAACTTTATTCCCGCGTAATTACATGGCCAGGAAAAGGGGAGAGGTTCAATCAGTTGTTGTTTTTTCCGGTCCTAATCAATTTTTGAAGACACAACTGACGAAAAAGCAACACTTTCCGCAGCATTTCATACTTAATCAGGTAATAATAACATAAATTAAATAAACAACGGATGGAGGTGAGAGAAAGAGAACTTTTATTTTCTCAAAGATGAAAGGGGGGAATCGATGACGATGACTATGCCGATGACGAGGTGTGTTAAATTTCACGCGTTACATTTAAAGCATCCCAACAATAACATCAAATACCAGCTGCTGAGGTGCAGAGGAAACCGAACTCAAACCCGAACCCGATCCAAGATACCAGATATGTATCCAGAATATTGCAAGTTCATTATACAAACAGCAATCAAACATCGATGGGCCGAAGGGGCCGTTGGAGCAGGTATGAAAATCCAATTAAAGCCGTCAGGCAAATCGGGGCCGCAACAGTTGTTGAAGGAGGAAAACTGCAACCTCACCGCACACACTTCTTACTCAATTAGAACAGAAAATTCGAAGGAAATGTGTGCACCAGCCCGACCTCTGTGTGTGTGTGTTTGCCAACCAAAATAAATACGGAATTGTAGGCAAACGTAGGCAGCAGCAGCAGCACCAACTCCGCCAGCCATAACTCCAACTCTGACTTGACTCTGACTCTGGCTCTGTGGCCGACTCCTGCCATGTCGATTTTCCTCCTAAAAGGCTTGAGTTGATTTTCAAGTGGCCCGGCAACTGTGGCACTTGAAACCTTGTTTCTTTTCCCCCTTTTTGGCATTCTTCACCTGTCAAGGTGGACGCTCTCTCGGACTCCGACTCTGACTCTGACTCTGACTCCGCCGACTGCAGGTCGGGAAGTGCAAGAAGAACGTCTAAAACCTCACACTTCAAAACTTTGGCCGAAACATCAAAGTTGACGTACACAATGGCCATTGATGTGATACAACTCGAGTGCAAAGAAAACAAAACACGAAACCCTAGTAGTCTTCTTCTTGGTCTTGTGCCCGGGGGTGCCAGCCAGCATTTGGAGAACCAGAGAAGAGAGACAGAGGAGTCCGGACTCTGGAGTCCGAGTAGGAGACGCAGTCTCTCGTCCTCGTCTCGGTCTTGGTCTCGGTCTCTGTCTCTGTCGTCGTTGGCGGTGGCTTCAATGTTGTGTCGTCAGCCTCAACAAGCGTAAAATATTCTCAGAATTGCAACAACTTTGGCTCCGGCTACAGCAGCAGCAGCAACGGCAGCAGCAGCAGCAACAGTCAACAGCCTTTTGGCAGAATTTCGACGGCCACAGGAGCGCACCAGCATTTGGCGCCCAAAGTGGGGCGGAAAAAGCCACAAAAAGCTATGTGGGAGTAAAAAAATTACATTGTTTGGGGAAAACTTAAAGAGAAGAGAAGATTAAATATAGAAAATTATAAGATTACTTAGAGAGATAGATGGATAGATAGATAGATACTTAGATAGATAGATGGATAGATAGATAGATAGATAGAAAGACAGATAGATAGTTAGATAGCTAGATAGATTGATAAAATGTAAGAAAGATAGATGGATAAATGGATGGTAATTATAAATGGATTTTAAGGAGGCAGATCCTTGGAATTTGCAAAACTTATGTAAAAGATTTACTAGAACTTAATAATAGTTTCAAACTTCTGGTTGGGGTTTCTAAAAGATATTTCTTTGAAAGCCTTTCCTGATTAACAAACATATATTGATTTTTGTACTACATAATAGCAGACCACCAAAACCCTTGGGAAACTCAATTGGCAAATCCTGACACTGGTAAAGTGGTTCCCTCGAAAAGGGGCTTCTCTCCTTCTTTACCTCCTAGAGGCACCACCGACCTCATTCCCACATTAACCGCTACCGTTTCATTACCGAAAATCTTCACTTCCTGGCATTAGAACAACAATCGATGGACGACAACGACGTCGACGTCGAGAACATGGCCCCGGCCAGGCCAGAGACGGCACGATGTCGTCCTCTCACAGAGGCCAGTGTACATGGAACCGTCTCTATCGGAGCACTTAACATTTTCGGCTTTGGTTGCATGTTTCGTCGTGTGCTGAATGTTGCATAAATAAAGCGCAGATCACACGCAAACAAAGCTGCAGCAGCCGAAGCAGCAATAGCAGCAACTGCAATACAGTAGAACCACCACAACGGACACTGACACGGACACGGACAACATCAAAGTGTTGACTTGACATTTTGAACGACATTTTAACCTGTTTAGCAGCAGCGTCCGAGCTCAGTCGAAAGCCAGGCCAAAACCAAACAAGCGTGGCCAAAGCCAAGTCAGCGTGCCATGCCAGTTGGTCGCATCATAGCCGAAAGTTGGCAACGGAACGGGAGTGGGAGCTGGGATGGAGTTGGGTCTAGAGTCGGGGTTGGAGTCGGTTAATGGGGGATTAGAGGGACTTTGGGGAGGGACAAGGGGAGCCAAATGAGACCAGCGAAGCAAACAACATGCCATGCTGCAATCCGAATGACTGCACGCTGTATGTCGATACCCTTACTTTGGGGAAGTTGTATGAATATTGAACAAAAGTGTCATGAAAATTATTCTATATTTTTCTTAATTTTAAAATGTAAAGCAGCTGTAACTAAGGTATGTCCTTTCGGTTGAAGAAGTTCAATTAAAAAGGTTTTAATATAAATAAATGTTTGTAAAATCTGGCACAATAATTAAGACTAGGTTTACTAAGATCAATCTCATATAGTTAGCAATAAATATGTTTAAATCCGATACAGTATGATGTCTTAATTCATATTTTCCTTACAAAAATATTTAAATAAAACAGCTTTTCTACTAATATTTATTCATTATTTTTTAGGTTTTTTTAACTATCAAGTTAGGGCATCCAAAGTTCGTTATTCCAAATCTCAACTCACCTTGTTCTCGCTGTTGTTGCTGCTCCTAACTACGGCTGCGGTGGCTTCTGCTGGACGAGAATTCCGGTGATGATGACGCCGATTCGTTTTGGGCCATGTTGTTGACTCGCCTGGATGGCTGGTTGCCGGTTTGCTGGTTGCTCGCTGGGCCGCTGGGCAATGTTTGAGCTGTTGTTAATTTTCCTAAAATCAAAGCAGCACAAAATGCACAGGAAATGTAAACCGTTTTGCGGTAATACCCAAAACACGACGACGAACGCTCTCTTCAAGAAATCGCATTTCGTTCTCGGCCCTTTCGTTGGCCGTGTTTGGCCAACGCATACAAAGTGCAGGCGGCTTAATGGCCAGCTTTATGTGTTCATCTGCTTAAGTCAAATTAAAATATTAAAATTTATGAACGTCGCTGTATGTTTGCCCGGGCCTGATTATACCCCTAAGAAAAAAATCCAGCAAAAAAAAGAGAAGAGGAGCGTAAATGCGAAATAAAAGCGAATCTTGCAACGTGCATCTCGCTGGCAGTGGAACCTGCTTAAAACGAAACCTGGACTGGGCCCGTTGCGATGTGCCGCAGATGATAAATAATCCACGCAAATCCCTCCCGCTCTTCGGGGCCCACCTCTCCACCACTCCCCCAATCCCCAATCCCCACCTGCGCCACTCGCTCATCCGGCAGGTGCAAATCGCATGTGACAGCCAGACACTTAACTCTTGGCTCTCCGAGTGGCCCAGAGTGCTCGAGAGCTGCTCAGTCTCTGGCTCTGGCTGGGATCTGGGCTCTGGGATCTGGCCTAATGCAAACACGTAAGCCACGCTGACCAGGTCGCCAGTCCGAGTCCGAGTCTGGAGCTGTTGCTGTTGCTGGAGGAGCCTCGGTCATTTTTTATCGCATGTTAATCACAACCTTGTGGAACTTTGTTTACCTTCCCGACTGCTGCCCAGCTCCCTGCTGCCAGGTGGAGTTCACCTCGGTGCTTGGCAGCTTCTCTTCGCCCTTTTTGTTGTGCGGAATACTTTTTGTGTATTTATGGCTACACTTTTGCCAAGGAGTACTGTGTATTCATTGGGGTTAAGGCAGAAGGTAGAGTATATCTTGTATAATATGCTTATTTTTAGAAAGAAATAGCCAAAAGTCATTAAACAGATTGTTTTGTAAATGTATTTACACTCTTTGTATGCCTTTAATTAATATAATTATAGTATTTAGATAAAATAATAATAATTTTAAATAATTTTAATCACTCTTTTTCCATTCAAAAACAGAAATAAAAGAAATAAAATAGAGGTAATCGTTAAATATAAACAGTTCCCTATTGAAAATACATTTTTAACATTATTTAGTTTATTTTAAATAGGAAAAATATTAATAAAATATTTTTGAATTGAGACAAAAAAAGTTTTAAGTATTTCTCTAAAATCTCTTCTTTATGTATTATCTTATTTAAATTAAAAAAATAATATCTACATAAACTTTCTTCCCTTAAATTTATATAAAGTATCTTTTTAATGTATTGTATTATTAATTTAATAATAACATAACAAATAACATAAACTTTCTTCTCTTAAATTTGATTTATATTATTTATAGATACAACTTCCTTCACTAAAATATTTGTATTTATATATAATTCTTAAAATATAATATTTATTTTCGTTACATTATTTATATATATTATTTATATTATTTATATATTTCCATTCATATTTTCGTAAATTTTCCCTAGCTTGAAAGTTACCAAAATCTCGAACATATATCATCATCATATGCATGCTATATGGTTGCATCATCTTTCTCGTTATTCCCAAGTCAGGGTATTCCATGGCTCAGCTTACCGGGCTTAATCCCGTGTTTGCTTTTTTTTTCGTTGCTGTGTGTATGCATATTTCCAGCTGCTTCTCATAGACTTTGAGCCTGGTCTAAGTGAATGCAATTAAAATTGACGTTAATCTGCTGGAATTCTGATGTTTTGTCATGTTTGCGCGCTAAAGATGTTATTTTGTTTTGACATGCTCTTGGCCGGGCCAGAGCAGCTTGCTAACCGGCAGCCAGGTCTCGTTTCGGCTAGGATGGAGTGCATGCAACAAAGTCCACAAAGCCAGCAAGGAGTCGGAGTCGGAGACTTTTAACTCCCAACTCCCGACTCCCGACAGTCGACTCTGGATTCCCAACTGCAGAGACTACAGACTCCCAGCTAGCTCTCTGTGTTGTCGTGTACATGTAGATCAATCTATCTAACTAACGCGCCTGGTGTTTGCCCGGACCGGAGTGGTCCGCCTAGGAGTCTCTTGGCCTGGCCATGGCTTGTTATTTAAATTGTTATATTATTTGTGGCTGGCTGAGCTTGGGAACCCTGCTAGCTGAAGCTCAGCTCGTCTCCGTCTCTCTCCGGCTTGTTATGGCTTAACTTTAATCGAATTCGTCTGGCGTCGGCGTTTTCTGGTCTGCCTGGGACGGATATCTTTGGTCGCTGGTCTGTGGTTCGGACTGCCCTTTTAATGCCCGTTTTGTAGTGTCTTAAAGACATGCAGTTAATGTTTATGATTGCTTACTCAAATCACTTATTAAATGGTTTTCCTGACTCGTTTATTGTTTGCCTATAAATAAAGTCTGGCCCGGCGATTGAGATTACGAGTTCAGGGTAAAAGGGCAAAGGCAACACAAGGATACAGCGAAGGTATCAAATGACCAAGCTCAAAGGGGTAAAACAATTAAATCAAAGATATCTTCATAGAGGGTTCTACTGGGAATATTCGGTATAAAATCATTTTACATTCTTACAATATAAAAAATTAAGAATAAGCTAATAAATCTCGAAGTATGTCTTTAAGGGTTTTATTGATATTAACAAAGGCTTTCAAATATCAAAATTTTACTATTTTATGTTAAATAAATCAAAAATGAACTACCAATTATGAACTTCTTATCAATTATATTATCAATAATTCATTAACAATTTACTTCATCAGAATGCAAGCTCCATTTAGTAACTCCCTATATCTCCTCCCATCGAAACCGAGTAAATCAGAAGAGTCCTTGCAATCCCCAACTTGGACTTCACAGTTGCCAAAAGAAAAGAACTTAAATAAAAACAAATATATGGGATGGACAACAAAAAGTGTAGAAAAGAAAGCAGAGCTGAGCAGCTATAAATCTCTGGCTACTATCTCAGTGCACACACACATTTTTAGCCATTATTACTGCAACATTAAGACACCCAAATGGCCAGGCTTTTGTTGGCAGATCCCAAAGCCAGATGCCAGGCCATAACTGCCATTAACATTGGCACTTAATTTACTTTTAGCCAAAAACCGAAAACCAAAACAAACGCAAACAGACAAACAGAAGCGCGTACCCTCACACTCTCGCCCAAAATGACGCACTGCCGCTATCTTATTATATTTGGCCAACAATAAGGAGCCACCAAGAAAAAAGTACAAAGAAAATAAAAATATATATAAACAGGGAA
>VNJR01007209.1:0-10971 GCA_008042585.1 Drosophila punjabiensis
TTGGAAACCTCTAATAACAAATGAGGTAAGTTCCAGCAGATTTGTAGTAGTTGATCTCCGCCTCATAAATCCATGCTGACATGGGGAAATGACGGATCTGCACAAGTGCTGCAAGTGAGGAGTTATTACATTCTCGAAGAGTTTCGGAATAGCCGATAACTTTGAGATGCCCCTATAGTTACAGGCATCCGTTTTGCTACCTTTTTTGTGGAGAGGAATAATAAAGGATTCCTTCCAAATAAGGGGAAATTCGGAGGTTTCTAAAGATAAGGTAAACAATTTTAGAAGGGGGTTGCACAGAGCTTCCGCGCAATACCTGAGCACGCAGCCCGGTATTCCATCGGGACCCGGTGAATATACTGGCTTAACGCGTTGAAGATCAAGACTTAGGGAGCTTTCGTTTAATATAGGACTGAAGATTAGGTTTGAACAGGGCATAGCGTAAGGGTAAGTCTGGTTTAAATTGGTTGAGGGAGAATAAGTAGTTTTAAAAAACTCAGCAAATAGATCGGCAATAGCCTGATCTGAGTTTGCTGTAGAGTTTTTAAATGAAAGCGAGGAAGGATATAAATTTGGTTTACGTTTAGTGTTTACAAAATTATAAAACTGTTTCGGGTTCTGCGCAAACTGAGCCCTACAACGAGTCAGATAATTTTTATAACACTGAGCGTTGAGCACGGTAAATTTAGACCGAGCACTTATATATTTAGATAGAGCCGTATGAGAGCCAGAGAGTTTATATTTATTATAAACCCTAGACTTAACGTTTTTTAGGCGTATCAGCTTTTTACTAAACCAAGGTGCTTTACTAGAGACCAACGGATAGGTCATCGGAACACAAGATAAAAAGAAGGAGTTCATGGCACTGTAAAAAATGTCCACGGCAGCTGCCATGTCAGTGCACATGTACAAATTTGACCAATTAAATTCCGCTATTAACGTGTTAAGCTTGTGAAAGTCAGCTTTACGAAAACAGCGAACTTTATCGACTAATCGATCAGACTTCACCTTTACAACAGTGCCCGTTTCGATAGTCACATCGAAAGTAGGATGGTAAGGATCTTCAGGCAGCGTCAGTGGAGAGACTCTGTTTAAGTTTACACCTGCAGGATCAGAGACAAAACAGAGCGGTTTAAAGAATTAAAGACATGGTTAACTTGAGACAAAGATAAGTCAAGCAAGCCATCTATTAGGTCATGCTGTGCCGCGGTCTGAAGGACATTTGAAACACCATCTGATGACCAACGCGCTCCAGGAATATTGAAGTCACTAGTTGGTCTCTATCTGAAAGTCTATTGGAAACGGTCTGAATTGCCGAAAGGTGTTTCCAATAGATAGGCTCTTCAGCAGATGGAGGGACATAAGAGCATGTAATATATATAAAACTACGTGGAAACGATAGTTTTACACAAATAAACTCACAGTCGGTCAAATCGTCGAGAACCACCAGCTCAGAGATAAGGGAAGAGTCAACGGCAATTAAGACTCCACCTCCTCGCTGGGAAAGACGGTCCGATCTATAAATTGTGTACTTACCTGGAAAAATTTCGGAGCTGAGGATCTCCGGCTTTAACCAGGTTTCAGTAAACACAATTACCTGGGATGCGAAGGAAAAACTATCAGAATACAATTTGGGGAGCTTGCTGCGTAAGCCCCTAGTATTCTGATAGGAAAGTAGGAGGGAAGTATTTAGTTTTTTGCAGCTGAAGTGGAGGAAATATTCGCACTGGTCTCATTAGTTTGTGCCGGCTTGGGAAGTCGTACTCCCACAGGCCGTTTTTTCTTTTTTTTTGCCTCGTATTCTTTAACTACGACGTGTTCGGGCCAGAAGTCACCAGAGCAAATCGTGTCAAAGAACTTGAGCGGGACACTTATCTTGAAAGATGAGATGTCCCTGGCGTAAGAAAATTTAAACTTTTCCACCTTTGTATTTTCGGCTTGTGTTTTGCCGTGTATATAGGCAAGTACATCATCAGATGCGAGATCAGGGGCAAGCCGCGAAACAAATATTGTTTTCGATGGTGGAACAGCAGTGAGGGTCTTTGGTAAAGCAAAGTTACCAACTACGGCCGGTATAGCTTATAACCGAGAGTTGATTAAGATATGTTAAAAAACAGTGAAGTTATGATTTTTTTTAAACAAATTTACGGATCGTTTGTATGGCAGCTATATGATATAGTTGACCGATCCGGCTCGTTCCGACTTATGTAGTAGTGAGAGGATATAGAAGACTATCTTAAAAGATATCTTCAAAACTGAAGGACTAGTTTTCGTATAAACGGACAGACGGACGGACAGACGGACGGACGGACGGACAGACGGACAGACGGGCAGACGGACGGACAGACGGACATAGGTAGATCGACTCGGCTAGTTATGCTGATCAAGAAAAAATATACTTTATAGGGTCGGAAAAGCCTCTTTCACTGCGTTGCAAACTTCTGACTGAAATTATAATACCCTGCAAGGGTATTAAAATAAAATACAACCTTAAACTAAAACTATGTGCGTTCGACTCTTTTCGGTCCCTTGGCCGGCGGAACGGGGCCTTTCGCCGCTATAACGTTTTCCCTGTCGCTCGCTCCCCCGGGAATCTGGCGGCTGGTCCGCCCGCGTCAGTTCTCTTGGCTGTTGGGAAAGCCAAGCAGGAGTCGAGGCGAGACGGGAAACGGGGATCCATGGTGTCTGGGTAACACCGACCCGGACTCAGACGTGGTGGCCCCAATTTAATAATAAAAAATATACTAAATGAATACCAAGATATATTTAACACTAATATTACTGCAATAAAATGCAATGCGGCTTTGATTGCGTCTACGGAAGAGGATTTAGAAATTGAATCCATATTTCGCGAGCAAAGAGCGCTGAGCGCATCATAAACAAAGTGGCGCTCGAAACATGCCAACATTTTCGGGAAATAATTATGGGATATTGGAACTAAATTAGAAACATTCATGTTAAAATCCACAACAAAATTTAAAACCCGAAATAATTGGGATACGAGAATCCCGATATGTGATGGCCGAAAACGCCATAATTTCTTTCAATATAATGTTTGGTGGAGAACGGAATCCAGTAGCCAGTTCTCCTACGATGGCAGCATTACTTCTGCAAAAAGTTACAATTCCCAATTTTTATCGGAACATTTTACAATGCTAAAAATTTCTTGACCTAACTAAGAAAAATATTAATGAGTTGTCAATACCAATTATTCAGAAAATGTGGTATTTAAAAACAAACCCAATTGGAATGGCGGGACCTTTATTTCCTCACTTGTCGCTTACAGAGAGCAATTATGCAACAGCATGGAAAATGTTGAAAGAGCGGTAAATCAACAAAAGAGTGCTACGCAATACTCTTATAAAAAAATTTTTTAGAATACGGACCAACATCTAACGATGCCCAAGTAATAAGGGCATTGCATGATAACATAAACGAAACGTTATCAGCATTAAACAACATTCTGATTAAAACAGATATTCTATTCCGAAAACAAAGAATTTACAATCCATACAAGAATTTTTAGAGTTCCACGCTTAGGGTTATCATCCACGGAAATAATGGACAAAAGGCACAATTCAAAGCATTATAAGTTTCTAGATCCCAATTAAATACAATTTCTGCTAGAGCAATTTAGAAATTGTCATTAAAAACCACCACCGCTTATTGCCTCCAAAATTGAACGGATGTCCCAGGCTGCAGAAACCTCTTTGGGAGCAGTTAAAGGAGAGGGTCTACTATATGGCATAAACCAGGGGATATTATTATGCGGACCAAACAAAGGCCGCTAGTTGCAAGTGCAACAGTAACCTTAGAGGAACTTGAACGAGCCAGAAGAATAGTTCTTCACATTATCCAGCAGAAGCATTTCGGCGCAGATTTAAAGAATTTAAAGAAACCTTCCGAAGTCGAGAAGATCAGCAAAAGTTATCGAGTCACCCACATAACAAAACATAACAAAACGGATACTTCTTGCAAACTGCTCAATACAAAAATATCCTTTCTCTGGCTTGGATCGTATGCCGAAAATCAATGGATCTTTACAAAAAATTCATGCTTGAAGCTGTCTGCTGTTTGCTTAGATAAAACATCCAACATTGGGTCATAAGGTTCTGAATGTTCCAAGACTGTTTCCAAGCCTAAAACTAGCGTCGATGTTAACATTTTAAGTGTTAAAGTGCTGCTGCAACGAAAGATGGAACTCTTCCCTAAATACACATTTAAGCTACCATACACTCTTTCAACAATTGGGCATCATCACATCGCCATCTATTTTGACTAATATTTCTTTTGATTATTAGTATCGTTCATCTTGTCAAAATATGGCAAATGAGTCAAACCCATCGTCGAGGCGGTAACACAAGTGCAAATACGGCCACCGTCACAACTCAACCGTTTACAATCAACATTAATGATTGTTGAACGTCCAGCACGAAAACATTTCTTGACGTATTCACTTCTCCGCAGCCCAATTTGTATTGTACTTATTGCAGCGACTATTGCCACTGGTATTGCACTTGAGACGAAAAAAAAAATACTTCAGCAGTAGGATTTAATTTGAATCCATTCACCAGCCTTTGTGGTAGAGGGGCGGGAGCCACGATTGCCGAAGGCACTATACGACGAGGTAACACCTTGACAAGGTACTTCAGAAGTTATCCCAACAGAGCGAAGCAAGCAACTTCATAGCAAAGCGGAACGCGCCTCTGCGATTTAGGGACGCCACTACAAACTTTGCCGACGAACATGGAAGTCACCGGTGGGCTCACTAGTGCTAGTGAAGCGCCAGTCTCTGTCCAACTTCGCCAAGGGCTTCGTCGCGAAATTAGCCGCGAAGTACGAGGGACCTTTCCGAGTGGCCAAGTTTCCGTCACCCAGCATCGTGCTACTGCACATACCGGGGAGCCGCTGCTGACGAACTGCAAGTCCAAGTTAGTGAAGCCTTACCATTACGAGGACACCGATGCAAAGGGTCACCACGCGAAGGACTTCGTCAACGAGGACATCGGGGATAGGGCAGACCAAGCCGAGGCCATGAAGGGAAAGACCACTCTACCCCACGCCGCCATAGCTCAACAAAAAGCCCGTAGAAATGAAGGAAGCCATGTTTCATTAGGGCCACTTGCTGATAGGTGCGCCCGTCAAACGCCCTGGCTCCCCTCTAGGGCGAAAACATTGGTCTTTTCTTCCTCCATACCCCAGGCAGTCGAGTTAAAGACAATTAAAGCTACACTTCATTAGGTAGGGTCATAAGGAAATCTTCCCCCTAACAAAACCTTTTTCTATTTACCCAGCTTACGCAACCACCACCGAGACACCGGCAGACAACGATCAGCGCTCGACCACGACACCGCCAGGTTAATTGCACCGCTCACCATTCACCTCCGCAGCACACCACGCGATGGCCGAAGACCAGCCACGCCAGGGCTAACCGACCCACCGGTACCAGTGGCCAGATGACCGCCCACTGACTCGGGCCGCGATCATTGCCGAGCTTGGAAAGGGGCCAGTTCCAGACTTCCAAGACGAGGGCTCACCAATGGCCGACCCTGGCCCGAAATCGCAATACTCAACGGGCCGCCACAGCTGATCCCACTGCCGCTAGCGTGGGCTCCACGGGGGCCACTGCCAACCCCGCCGTCAACAGCCGATGCAGGCAAGGTCGCCCGCCGCACAGCTGCCCCGAGCCAGAGACCAACGCCTGCATCCTGAATCGGTCGAGGAATCGACACCACGCGGTGTGGAGACCGCACTCTTGGAGTATTTTGGTGAATAGAATAGAAGATGCAAAAAAAATGTAACTTGCAAAGCGAAGCTGCGCGCTTTGCTAATTCTTCACAACAAAATCGAACTTTAAAGTGGTCAGTTCATTATTTACGAGTGAAAGTTAAATTTTTTTAAAGTGGAGTTTGAACTTAAAGGTATTTTCTTTATATAGATATAATTTGATATATTAATAGTATTTATTGTTATTATTATATTAATGTTAAGAAATACATGCTTTTTCTCTATTTTTTAAACGTCTTTTGCATATTTAGCTAAAGTTTTAGTTGTGACCCCACAAAAATGCACAATTGATTTGAATGCCAATGTATGTGCCGATGTGCCTAAAATCTTAAAAATACTAACACCGTCTTTACCTTTTTAGAGTCAGTTTTTACCGTTTATTTACTCGTTGTGCTGTTTCTCTGTTTTCGTGTGTCATGCTTTTAAAAACTATTTATTCTTTTATTAATAGTTTTTATTTATTTTATTTTATTTATTATTTTTTTTTTGCATTAAATTTGAAAAGGTTCCTGTTATTAGTGTGTGTTTGCACGATCTGATGTTTTTCATTTATTGTGCGACAAAAAGGGAAGCGTAGTAGAAAAGCAAAAAAAAAAAGATTGAAGTCCTGGAAGCGAACATTGTAAAAAACAGCTATATTGTTGACAAAAGTGAACTTAAAAAGCAAATTAGATATATATGTAAAAAAAAATTGCGACAAATAAGGATTTGATTAACAGATTGCTCTGAAGTTCAGACCGTTTCATAACTGCGCAATGAAAACTACCATGCACAAAAAAAAAACAAAATTGTTAAGCGGTGTGAATTTGCTGCTAGACGAATAAATTACTTAATATATGAATTTGTTATTGTTTTTATTTTTTGGGGCTAAGATTTGAGCAGATTTCTTGGAAAAAAAGATTTTTATTTAGAGTTGCAGCATAATTTTGTATAGGAGCTATAAAATATAGTTCTCTGGTAAGAATATATATATATATATATATTTATATAAAACATATAATCTGTTAGATTGGTTTAGATATTTTGAAAAACAAAAAGGTTTTCTATACTAAATGTTGATTTTTAACCGGCCGTTCCTATGACAGCCTATATAAACAATTTTTTAACTATATACTTAAAATATTTTTATAGATTTTTAGTATTAATTTCATAGTGATATGTCTACTAGAAGTATTTTTGGCCGCGCCTCCATACAAGCCCATCCACTGTGCATTGGGGGCCCTATACGAGCCCACTGCACTGACACTGACACTGCATGCCACCAGTGACAGCGATGCCACAGACAGGGGCGAGCCCACCTTGAGGGAAGAGCCCGCCTCATGGGAAGAGCCCGCGAACACGCAGACTGCTGCACAGAACGGTTCAGCTCCCAAACGTTTTCGAGCGTCCGGCGGATAGCGCTAAAGACGCAGCGCACAAACTGGCAAATGCCACTGAGCTAGCGTGCAACGTGAGTATGCAGCAGCACACACCCGTATTCGTAGAGTTACTCACCTCCGGCCTCCGAGCTAGAAGGCAAGCCAAAAGAGCGCGCGGTTGCCCGAACCTACCGGCCTGTAGCGAGGCGAATAGGATTGCAAGGAAAGCCATCTTCGGACCCGGAGGTCCCCGATAGCATTGTTCGGGTGCTTCTTCCAATTGGCCAACCGCTCACCTTCCAGGTAAATAACAAGTCCTTGGAGATTTGCCCGGTCACAGAGCCGGAGATCCTTGAGGCAGCAAGGAACGTCAAGAACAAAAAGGCGCCAGGTCCCGACTCGATCCCCAACAGGGCTACTAAGCAGCTGCTCACCCTACACCCGAAGGTGGTCGCGGAGATCTTCAATTAATGCCTAGAGGAAGGTGTGTTCCCAGAGCGGTGGAAACGCCAGAAGCTTCTACACCCCCTAAGCCAGCGGGCGAGGCCTCCTCGTACAGACCCATCTACTTGCCAGATACAATCGGGAATGTCTTCGGGAAAGTGATTGTCTCGAGACTAGAGGCTGCTGTAGAGCGCGCAGGCGGACAGTTTGGTTTGTGGACGCCATCGAGATGGTCACCAACCTGGGCGCGAATGCCATTGCAGGCGCAAGATGAAAGAACGGTGCCAAGAAATACTGACACTGGACATCCGAAACGCATTCAGCTCTGCGGACTGGAGACGGACTCTCGAGGCCCTGGAAGCCTTCAACGTCCCGGAGTCCCGCAGGGCTTCTCCCTGGGGCCAATGCTCTGGAACACAATGTACAAGGAGGTCTTGAACCTTCCACTGTCACCGAACACCACCATTGTCGACTTCGACGATGATATAGCGCTGGTGGTGGTAGCTAAGGAGCTGGCCACAGCCGAAACAATGGCTAACAGCGCGATTCGAGCCTTCGAATCCTGGCTCGCCGTCGCCAGGCTGGAGCTAGCCTCGCAGAAAACCGAAGCAGTCCTGATCTTGAACTGAAAGCGCGTGGAGACAGCGGAGATCCGGGTGGGCGGTCTACCCATCACCTTGCAACGAGCGATCCTGTACCTGGGAGTTAACCTGGATACCCGCCTCTCTTACCTACACGAGAAGGCTAACAAAACAGCCCGAGCACTTTCGAGAATGTCGAATGTCAGACTGGACATGGGAAGCGCAAGGCGCGAAGCTAGGCGTAGCGCCAGACCTCAGACCATCTCCAGGTGGCAAGCAAAGTGGGACAACTTAGCCAAAAGTCTATGGACTTATCGCCTTATCCCGGACATAAGCAGACGGATACACCGAACGTACGACGAGAAGTACTACTGCCCAGAATACGGCGTCAGGGTGGAGGAGACCGCGCATCATGTTCTCTCTGAGTGTCATCACTTCCATCACGAGCGTCTAGATCTGGAAGCAAATGTGGGTACGAGCATCACGGCCCACAACATGGTTTCCACCATGCTGGCCAACCAGGAGGCGTGGGACGCGACACTCAAGTTCGCGGCTAGAGTTTTGAGAACCCTAGAGACAGAGAGAAGGGTACGTGCGGAATAGGCGGCCTTTGCTTCGCGCGAAGCAATGCTTGGCGGCGGTACCGTGCGACCTTGGCCCTTTACACTGCACCGACTAAAATCACCCTCTTGAAGTCGTTGTCTCTGTTAATGTTAAATGTTATTAGTCTTCAATATTGTTATCAAAAAAAGGCAAGAAGCCCACAAAAACGCATTCACTTACGCAAGGTATGAAGCCGCAAACACACAACTACGATGTACATTTTTTATGAAGAAGAGAATGAAGGGACGCCTAGTTTATTTTGGCCTTTCTTTTAAATCGACAGATTGACCCTAGCAAGCAATATTCGACTCCTGGTCCAGAGGAGAACCCCAAAGAGGGGCATGACGGGCCAGGAAGCCAAGTCGGAGGATTGAATAAATAACTTTTAGTGCAGTTAAATCGGCCAGCAGCGCGGCAGTGATCGTCGGGTTAACTATTTGACCCCGGCATGACCCCTATAACAACGCAGGCTTAACCTAAGACCTCTGAAAAGTCAACATAACCCCGATGGGTAGTGCAATTTAGTGCAGATTAGTGTAGATCAGTGCAGATATAAAGCAGCCGATGTCCGAGTGCATATTTTCCGTGATGAATTACCCAATTAAATGGGATTAAAACTTTTAATACCCAAATTGATTTTCTCGAATTTTTCGTCGCGAAATGGCCATAGCCTGCATAGGTTAACATAACCTTTATAAAATTAAACTGAATCGATTGGTGAGTTGTTTGGGATCGTTGAAAGCCATGAATATGTGAAGAAATTCTGTTTGAAAGATTAGAATAATTTATAAAAAATTTAAGTAATATTAAGAAAATATCTAAAGGTTATACGGCAGGTCACTGTCAAAGCCAACAATTTTCAGCACACCTTTGAGGGAGATCGATCTTTCGCCGATGGATAAGATGCGTGAGTGTTAATGCAACCTTTTTCGTAAGTGAGAACAAAAGCTAAAAGAGCAACAGAATGAAATACTGTGCTAACTGAAAACTTTAAAACATGAATTGCAAACTATTGCAACGTAATGTATGTAACGTAAAGTTTAAATTGAATAATATGAAGTTTGGAATAATTGTTTTAACGAAAGAATCGAAATGGATTAAACAAAAGAATATCTATAAATTAATTAAATTTAAAGAACATTGAAATAATTCCTGAAGCATGCGTCGCGGCAATTAAATATAAAAACAAAACAACAAATAAACATGAAAAACGAAAGAAGTAGGAACCATTTTGTCATCGCAATGAAGTATTATTTTGTTATTAGCAATAAGAGTTAGGGTTAGGAATAAAGCTAAGAAAACTCGGACACGTACGAAATTCAAATAAGGGCGGGCGCGGGAAAGCTAACACCAACCCATAATATACGGGTACTGTTTGTGTATGTGTGAGGAGGCTTAGATGCCTGCAAAATAGTGCATAAACTAATTGCCTTTGAGTTGTCGCAACTAGCACTTGAACTAGGTGGACTGCGGTTGAGGTTTGTTGAGTAAAAATGCCTATGAGGTGCAGATGATTGCTGCTTTATTGGTAAAAATATAACGGTATTTATAGCTAAAAAGTTATTAACAAATATGCTGATGTGTACAAAATATAGTGTGAAAGAGTAATATAGGTTACTGTGTTGCTTATCGAATATGCGGAAATGAAAACATTGCCCCATTCCACTTCATTCGTCGTCAGCAGAATATCATATGCGCTTGACCTGGTAACTTTACTTTATTGTGGCTTCATATGACATTGCTGCGACTGACGAACTACAAACTATGCATCATTGCTATTGTCGTAATTATTGTCGCGACTTAACATTCTAACATTCCAATTGCTGCGTCGGTGTCTTATACCAACTGCAATGATCAGTATGATTGATACTGCTAGGGCCACGTAGGCCGCTATTTGATGATGTTATACAGCGCTGACTTCATTCTCCCATTTTGCATCCTTCAGTTTGGCCAGCTGCTGTTGTAGGACATCTAATTCGCCTAGTTCGGCATCGGCTATCTTGGTTGTAGCTTCTTTAACTGGTTTTGATGTCTCTTCTAGGTTGATCTGGCTGATGTTGCCGAAACGGGTATATGTTGATTTTGTCTTACTGAGCTGAGTGCTGAACGTGCTAACACTGATTTTCGAGTTGCGCGCAGTGCAACCTGACTCGAGTGATAACAAGCCCGTTCCATCAATGTGTATTGTAGACGGAATT
>VNJR01007223.1:0-26803 GCA_008042585.1 Drosophila punjabiensis
AATCAGACGTTATGCAATCAATGAAAGTGCGACTTGCTTTATCACCTGTCTTTAAAACAAACTTATCTAATTAAGAGTTAAATGTACACTTTATGTAGTACCCAAATGCTACTGGTATATGTTTGTTTATATTTTGTGATTTCTCACTTACTAATATACTTGTCGGCTTCAGTATACACTCAAAGTCGGCATAGACTATAAAGGGGACCTCCAGTTGGCGATGATAATTTTTATAAAACAGCTCCGTCGTATTGGGATGTGGTGCTTCGGTCACCACTTTGCTGCATACTTCTTCATGTCTTTCAGCCCTTTCATCGCTAGTAAAATAGCATAAACATTTGTTGCAGAAGAAGCGCTTTATTCTCAGCTTTCCCAGTTGGCTGAAAGAAGTCTGTAAAAATAAATATTTTTATTAAATAGTTTTCAAATTTAATATTATATTTAATTATTTATAAATTTATTTATTTTTTATTTATTATTTTTTTATTTTATTTTATTTTATTTTTTTATTTTTCTTTATTTAAATGTACATACCTTGACATGTCTGTCACGTAAACGTAATGTCTGGGAATATCGGCAGTTGCTCCATCCACATATATTAAAATTATATGGAATTCCCTTTCCACCGTGTCGGAATAGTGAGGTCCCATGATTTTATTGTCATCAAAGGTGAAAACATTTATGCTAATGTGTGGAACTTTTTCACATCATCCAGCTTCAGTGGTAAATCTAAACCAGTAAAATCCAGTCCAACAGTTTCTCCAACGTATATAACTTGTGAAATGCAGGAACGAAACGGGCCGACTGACTGACCACCGCCGATTGGGTCTCTTCATACCCGCGGCGCATACTTCGGACCTTTACCCGATCCGCTCCGAAACCGAATTGGCACGCTATGGCGGCGCAGACCTCCTCCTTAGTTGTGATGGAGTCAATGTTGCGCACCTCCAATATGAACACCTTTGAGTTCTCCGTTGTGGCTCTCACTAAGGCTGAGTCACCGAGCACCTTCTCGATACTCTCTTTCATGGCCTCAGCGCTCTCTGTACTACCTTTGGCCATTTCAAGTAGCAGGTTGCCGTTGGTGGTACGGCGAACCTTGGAGACGCAGCTCCCCAGTTCTGACATCTATTTGTCTTCCCTCCTGGTGACCATCGCGAGCACAACGCTGTAGGACTTGCCGCTCGCCTAAACAATAATGGCGTCAGGACGTTTGCGCGCTCTGCCCTTGGCTTCTTCGCGACCACTTCCCAGTCGTTATTGGGGATCACCTTGCTCTCGGTCTTCTTGGCGGCCGAACGCGGCGCCGTGGCAGGAAAGCTTGCCCACGCTGGAGAATTGTGCTGCTAAGCGCGGCTCTAAAAAGCTCACTCCCCTGGCGTTGTTTAATACTACGTTAGAGATGCGAACAGCTGTGTTTACGTATTGCCGAAACGCGGGAAATGTGGCTTGTGGAAGGTGGATATAGAAAGGTTTTAGGCGGGAGCACAAGCCCCGCCTTCGCTACTTTATAGAAAATTTATGGCGCCCCCGGGTGGGCAAGAATCGTTTTAAATAAAAAAGGCAACAAATTAAAAGTGACAGTGACACATAAAATGAAATGTGACAGTGACACATACAAATAAAAAGTGCAATTAAAAAATCTAATTTTTTTCTGTGCATGTAAAATTATTTTTTAATAAAACAAATAATTGTTGCCCGCCGCGCTTTATTTTTTATTAACAATATTCGTGTCGGTTGCGAAATTAATTTCTTCCTGCGCTGAACTCCAGCCATCACCGAGGGATCCCACCAAAGAAAAATGGCTGCTGGAAATATATATAAATACCGCAATCAGAAGAAAGAGGTATTTGTGCAAAAAATTTAAAGCTCGAGTTGGAGACTATTTAATTTTTGTTTATTGTTTTGTGCTGAAAAAGTGCACCTCGCTTTCAGTTCTTGGCACATACGTATCAATATAGTAAATATAGATTTGCATGAAAATTATATTTTTATATTATATTATATTATTATATTATTATATTATTATATTATTATATTATTATATTATTATATTATTATATTATTATATTATTATATTATTATATTATTATATTATACATATGGGCAATTCTCTAATGAAGCACGCGACATTTGTACGCATTCAAACTGAAAAAAAACATGTTCTAAGACTTTATTTTAATATCACAAAATTTGAAACTATAATCTCTAATCTCTATAATTGATGATAAGATCGATTTTTGAAAATTTTACGTTTTCGAGAAATTTACCAAAATGTATGTAGAGTGTGTTATATCATGATATAGTTTATTTCAATATTTAATGTAATGCTGAGATGGATTATAATGAGTGTATGGGATAACGTAAACTTTTAGCAATGTTCTTTGAAATACAACTTTAGGCGACTTTAACAACTTTAGCAACTTATTCGACTTTGGACAACTTTTAGTAGCTTTCTTTTAATAACTTTATCAAACAGCTCTGAAAAACGACTGCTTCCGACGACTTCTCTCTGCGCCTGCTTCTCTTCTTCAGCTGTCTCTCTGCAACTCCTCTTGATCGGTAAACTGCCATTCGCAACGAAGCGAAATGTGTACTCGCTGCCCGGCTGTACCTTAGCACCTTACACTCGGCCCTCCTGCTCATCTTCATTTGACCCATATGAAGCCAACTCGTCGTCGTTATCGGCTATGAACCTCCATAGCTTCATGTTGTCGCAGCTAGTACTTGTTAGGTTTGGTCCTTCGACTTGGGCTGCTTTTTGGACGTCGTACCGGCCATTTCGCTTAACTTGGACGACTTCGTAAGGTCCTAGATACGGACTGGCCAGCTTTCTTCCTGCGACAAACTGAGTCCTCTTGATTGCGACGAGATCACCCAACCTATAGATGTGATCACGCTTGCGCTTTTTGTCATAGTTTCGCTTATACACCTGTTGGGCATCTTTAATGTTCTTTTTAGCATCTTCTCGCATTTATTGGCGCTCAAGATTAAACTGAGAAACAAATTCTTTATTTAGAATCTCTTGTAAACGCTCTTCTGCCTGACTGTACATTTTTGTGCCAAACAACAGTTCAAAGGACGACATCTTTGTTGAGGAGTTTACATGGGAGTTTTGCACCTGAGGCACATAATGGAACCACTTGCTAGGCTCTTCTGCGGAAATTTTGGCGATGACAGCAAGAATTGATCTATTAATACGTTCGACCTGGCCGTTTGCACGAGGAGCTTCTGTACTTGAGCAGATGTGTTCCTTTGTTGGTATTCAGCCACTCCTCAAACGCATCCGATGTAAAAGCGGAACCTCGTTCGCTGACAATACGCTTTGGAAAGCCAAATACATTGGACCATTCAGTAAATCTCCTGATGACCTTTTCCTGCCCTGTAGTTTTCGTGGGATAGAGTCACACAAACTTCGCGAAGCCATCCACAATTGCCAATATATATTTGTACTGGTTCGATGTGGCGTCCATCGGCCCCAAGTGGTCGATATGTAGCGTGGCAATGCAGTGCAATAGCCCTTCTTGCTTTGCCAGCTTCTTACTGTAAATTATACATTTAATACAGTTGGCTATAAACTCTGTTACCTTCCGCTCCAGGTGAGGAATCCAAAACTGCTGCTTTACGGAATGAAAAGTTTTTTGCTGGCCGGCTTCGTGTGACTCTCGAATGACATATTTTCCCATCGATTTCGGCAGAACGATAAGATCGTTGCCCTCGACAGCTCTGTATAGGATTTCGCCTTTCATCTTAAAGTTTTTTTATGGACGATCCTGGAGAATGACCTGAATTGCTTTAATGTAATCATCATTCTGCTGTGCGTTCTTAATGCCTGCCGCAACCTCTGATGTTACGACCCAAACTGACATGATGGATGGCGGCTTCATTTTGTCCCCTGGCTTGTGGACAACATCGCAGCTGAAATCCTGTAGGTACATCACATAGGCAGCAGCTTCTCTCTCTTTTCTGGTCATGTCTTTAAACGCAGAGCAATCCATGACAAGCATGAAGTAAATGCCCATGAGGTAATGCCGAAATTTTCTGAGCGTCAAATAAATCGCCTTCGCCTCTAAGATGTAGCTATGTTTTTCGGCCTCTGAAGATGACGTCTTCTTACTGCAGAAGTAGACTGGGTGCAGTTGACCATCAAATATCTGCAGTAAAACTGCCCCAAATCCATCCTTACATGCATCCGTGTGCAGCTCTGTGTGTGCTGTTCTCGAGTATATGTGTAGCACCGGTTCGCAGGTCAGAATCCTCTTGAGCTCCTGAAGCGATTGTAATTCTGCATTTCCTATGTTGAATTCGACGTCCTTTCTGAGGAGATTGGTTAACGGTCGGGCAATATTTGCATAACCTGGAATAAATTTTCTGAAGAAACCTGTTAAACCAAGAAATGACTGCACCGCTCTTATATTTTTCGTCGTTTTAATCTATTTACTGCTGATGTCTTTTCTTCGCCTGGCCATATCCTTCCATTTTCCACCGTATGTTCCAGAAAATGTGGACGGGATTGCATAAAGCTACATTTCTTCCATTTGATCTTCAGCCCAAACTGCATGGCTGTCTCTAGTACACGTCTGGTTTTTCCCATGCATTCGTCAGCTGTTGATGCATATACAATAATGTCATCCATGTACAACTGCATAACATCGTCGTTGATCAGGTCTTGGAATATGTGATTGGAATAGGTGATGCACTCCTCTTGTTCCATGAATTACGAGGCTGATCGTCCAATTCCATTATAATGTCATACTGCTTTCTGAGCGATTTGTACGTCTTGCACGAATAAAGTACAGCTTTATACTCATTCTGTACATCAACAAGTCCGTTAACGATGTACTGCAGCACCGCTGATTCCTCTACATTTCCTGCAGCTGGTACATGACGTAATTCTAAAATGTACTCATGGAATTTCTCGCTCTTCTTTTTCTTCCTGCTTTACAACTGGCGTTGTACGTCTGCGCGAATTCGTCAATCAGTGCTCTCTTTAGCTCTTGATACTCGCTTACAACCACAGATTGCAAAAACAATTTGGCAGCGCCTGTCACCTTGCCTCTGGCTTGCACATACATTTCCTTCAGTGTGAGGTCGTATGCATCTGCACCACCACTTTATCAAAATTATCAATTTGAGGCTTAACACGGTTTTTTGCGTGCTCGTATTTTTAATGACAGCAACTGCAATATATTGTCGATTTTATTCTGCATATCCAAAACTTCCAATGCGTTCTTTTCTTCATTCTCTACCACTGCACTATGGGGCGGAAGACCACTTTTTTGGCCCAAACCCATTTTCTAAAAGTCGTTAAAATAAGTTTTTATCTAACGGAATATATTCAAATAACATCAATCTGCAATGTTACGACCATAACAGTTTAACAGTGACTCGCTCTGTTAAGTAATCCGCTGTTAAGTCTGCTGCTACTGCAAGGAGAGGCGAGCGCTGTTAAATCGCTTATTTATTGTGCAAACTGTAAATGCCGTAAAAGTTTAAATAATTGAAATAAAGTGCAACTTTTTGGATGCAATCTTGTTCTTAGTAGTTTGTAATATATGTTTGTGTGTATTAAATGTAAAAATAGATAGCGGTGTGGTTATAATGTTGTGTAATTGGTAAATCTAAAAAATATAGACATTTTTGTTTGATTCTAATATTAAAATTGAGCTACAAAGTGAGTCCAGCTCTCTCCATCTCTGGAATCGGCTATATTTTGTAGGGCATTCAATTTTTGTTATATTCTGAAAGTATAAAAGTGCACTTTTGCGCACTTTCTCTGAAAATTAACTTTAAAGGTTCTAACCTGACCCGTGGAAAATAGTGTGCTTTTTTGACAAATAGAAGGCTTCAACGACACAAATATGCTCCAAATATTGATTTTTTATTTATTTGATACTTAACTATATACATCCAAGTCATATTACAGAAAATTCGGCGCCCACCCCTTTAGTTTCTTTCAAATAAAGGGAGCAGAGTCATAGAATACTGCATATGGTTGATCGCCTGCGCCATGCAGAAGAACAATACCGCTATTTGGTGTCAAACAATTTTTGTAAAACGACCAATTTTACACAATTATACTATTTTGCAATAATAATTAATATTTAAAGAAAAAAAAAAGAAAAACTTTTTTTTTTACATTGAAAGAAAAATTTTAAATCCTTTGGAAATGGCGGGACCACGCCCAATCTCCTTAAAATATATTGTCTTGGTTATAATAAACTTGATTCAAAAAACAGAAGTTATAAATATTGCTCCGTTTTAAAGTTATTAATTAATGCCACAAAAAGTGGTCGTTCGCCCCATAGTGCACTGTAATGTTCTGCTCCTCTTCGACTTCTTCTAGTTCTTGTATTTTTTCTTTCTTATTTTTTGCCGGCGTTCGACGCGTCATTTTGAAACAAATTTGTGTATATATTTAAGTCGAATACCGAATTTAACTGCGCAGTTTCTATGTTCTTGTTCGATTTTGTCTTTTTACGAATAACTTTATTGCGCAGTTTCTTTTTCTTAAACGAATTTCACAACTTCTGTTCTTCTTTCCTTAATTCATTTACTTTGTTATTTTCACTATGTTCATTCACTATCCGACAGTTAATTAGTTATATCAGACCCGGCACGAGCCCCCGAAATGTAGATTGTGTTATATTATGATATAGTTTATTTCAATATTTAATGTAATGCTGAGATGGATTATAATGAGTAATTAGCAATGTTCTTTGAAATACAACTTTAGGCGACTTTAACAACTTTAGCAACTGATTCGACTTTGGACAACTTTTAGTAGCTTTCTTTTAATAACTTTTTCACACAGCTCTGAAAAACGACTGCTTCCCACGACTTCTCTCTGCGCCTGCATCTCTTCTTCAGCTGTCTCTCTGCAACTCCTCTTGATCGGTAAACTTAAATTTATTTTTAGTTTGACCTTAAAATATGAAGTAGTTTTTTTTAAGTTGAATTTTTATCAATGTCGCACGCGACACTTTTTTCCATCATACTTTGCATGTTGTTTTTAAATATTTAAGTAAATAAGAAGAGCCTATATCCGTTTTATTTCGACTTTTTGCATTCTTCTTGTGATGTTAGGAAACCAAAGTTAAAGCATAATGCTTTTGTTTTAGGTGTTTTTATCAAAACAAAACCAGCTCTTTTTGATGATACGCGAAAATGCATGCGAATATTTCGAAATATATTTTGGAATACGTTAAATGCTTTAAAATTTGATCTATTGGAACACTTCCTAAAGTAACTATGTTGACAAAAAAAATTTTTAGAGAACTTTTAATTTTTTGTCCGTGGTTGTTGTTTTCAGAGAATCACCCATATATATTCTCTTAAAAATACATACACATATATCTATATTGAACCGTTTTGGACGCAACATTTAATTGATTTTTGTATTGGATTACTGCAATCACTGTCGCCCCCTCTCCCCCTTCTCGTTGAAACTCGCATTAATAGTTGGGAAGTTAATCCCAGCCGCACACCATTACAGGCAAATAAGCCTTATAAGCAGCAGCTGCAGCGGTGAACTTTTTCGTTTTCGCTTTCGCTTGTACATCGGTGCAAACGTTGTTGTTTTTGGGCCCTTTTCGTTTGCCGCGGTTACATTAGCGGACCGCCAAGTGACGCGCTACCCGCGCATCGGCGGGTATACCCTTTTTTGGCGTCATTTGCACCCACTATTAATTTTTATACTGCGTGATTTGATTTTCGATTTAAATAATTTTTCGTTGTCGTTCTCATCAGAAAATAATAAAACATTCGTACTATAATTTAATAATTTATTAATATTATATTAATATATTTTTTGTTTAATTTGATAATTAGTGATTCAAAAGTTTAATAAATCGTCAGTTGTCGTCTGATTGAGAGAAATAATTTTTTTGAACACTCAAATTAATAATAAAAAATAATAATAAATTTATTTATTATTTAATTAAAAACAAAAAACATGACAACAGAAACAAAAAATAAATCTGTACTAGAAGTACTGAAAAGCAAGCTCCAAGGTCGGGTTAAAGCTATCAGCCGATTAAACGTTCGATTAGAATAGGGATCGATTCCGATTTTGGGGGAAGAATTGAAATGTTGACTCGAAAACTTAAATGCTTCAATTATTAAGGCAAATCAGTTACAAGAACAGATAGAAGACCCCGATAGTGACGATGAATTTGGCGACGAGTTGGAAGAACTATGTATAGTTACCAAGGCTAAAATAATGTCGCTGTTATCTGCCTTGAAAACAGCCAGCGATAGCGAAACTACTGGGTCAGCTGCTGTGGCACCAACTCGTGCGTGACTTCCGAATTTGGCATTGCCAAAATTTAGCGGAAATTATTCGGAGTTTAAAAATTTCATCAGTCTTTTCGACAAATTTGTGTCGAGCAGGCAGCATAACCGTAGCTCCTTTTCGTGTTCCGCCTCCAACAACTAGCCTCAGCAAACTTGTAACTATTGCAATGCAGCAGATCATATATTGACGAATTGTAGTCCATTTGGGCATCTCTCTGTAATGCAAAGGTTCGAGTTTGTTAAGTCTGCCTCCTGATGCATCAATTGTCTGCGAAAGGGCCATACTGTTTCGAAATGCAAAGTTAAAAAGTGTCGAGCTTGCGACCGATCGCATCATATTCTGCTCCACAGATACACAGTGCCTGAGAACAGTTTAGCGTAGCCACCACCCCAAGAGAGTATCTCTCCTCCTTTGAACCAAGATCAGCCTTCCACGTCACATGTTATGCATGACACGTCGTTGGGCAGGGTGATTTTGGCTACGTCGATCGTAAGTGTCCGAACAAAGAGCGGTGACTACGTGTTAGCCCGAGCACTGCTGGACTCTGGGTCCCAGACAAATTTTTTTTACGTAAGAACTGGCTAACCGCTTACAGATCCGTAGAGAGGAGTCGTGTATAAACTTACTCAGTATTGGCGAGTCCAATTCTCAAGTAAAGAAAAAGGTACACACAGTGGTGAAGTCGCGAAATAATGGTAGTGAGTTCTCTCTCGATTGCATGAAATCATGAAATCATGAAATCGATCTCTGAGTATCATCCTGACCAATCGGTGAACGTCAGTGATTGGAAGATCCCAAAGAACCTACCATTAGCAGACCCCTACTTCTATAAGTCCCAAAAATTAATATGCTAATAGGAGCCAAAAAATGAAAAATAATTTCGAATTGCTAGCTGTTGGTCAAATTAGACAAGGTCCTGACTATCCAACTTTCCAAAAACCCTTCTTGGTTAAGTTGTCTCGGGCAGATACAAATCTGCAGTCCCGCCTACAGACAATAAGATTCCTTCTACTCAACATTATGTCATCCCTCATCAATGTGCTTTAAGGCCCCAGAGTACGTCCACAAAACTTGGCGTCGCTTTCGATGCGTCGTGCAAGACGTCGTCTCAGGATGACCATTAAAGAGATGTATTGCCAAGTTATGGTTCATGAAGCGGATAGGCAGTTTCAACTCATAGTGTGGAGAAGAGACCCCCCTGTATCCTTCTATCCGACTTTTACGTCGATGACCTATTAACTGGTGCTGCATGCGTAGATGAGCTAAAGACGATCAAGTCTGAAGTTCTCAGGTTCTTCAAACAGCAGGATTTGAATTGACAAAGTGGTTTTCAAACTCACCTGAGATCACTGCATCTGAGAGCACAGTTAAGTCTATACCTATCTCGGATTCAGAGTCAACAAAGGCGTTAGGAATATCGTGGTTGCCTAGCGAAGATGCCTTTATGTTCAAAATTGACACATCTGTCATGGGTCTCCAAACGACAAAACGGAACATTCTATCGGTAACATCGAAGCTGTTTGACCCCCTCGGCTTATTAAGTCCCATCGTAATTAAAGGAAAGATCCTATTGCAGGAACTCTGGCCTAATAAGATCGATGAGTCGATTTCTATACATTTGGAAACAGCATGGAATATGCTGAAAAGCACCCTGTCTCAACTGGATGAGATATCCATTCCTCGGTTTGTGCATACCGACCCGATGTCACCGGTACAGATACATGCCTTTGACGACGCATTCATGAGTGCTTATGGAGCTTGCGTCGATATTCGTAGCAAAACTGCCAAAGGTTTTACATTATCGTTGTTGACTTTCATTTCCATTTCCATTCAAGGCCAAAACGCTCCCTAGCCTTGAGTTATGTGCCGCTCACCTTCTCGCAGATCTCTGCCATAGAATCAAACCCTTATTAAAAGTCCCTATCGAACGAATACTGGTCGGATTCTGAAGTTACTCTTCATTGGATTCGATCTCATCCATCTTCGTTGCCGACTTTCGTTTCAAACAGGGTAGCGGAATGGTCAGGAGAAGCTACATGGCGGCATTTGTTGGTAACAAAGCAGAACCCAGCAGATATTGTCTCAAGAGGTTGTGACGTCGACGAAATTGGGCAGACAATCTGGTTCACAGGACCACCGTTTTTGAACGATGAAGAAGAGAACTGGCCCATAATTGCGCACTTAGACCTGGATAAGAAAGTCTTGCGTCAGGACGCGAGGAAGACTACGGTCGGACTGACCGCTGCTGTTCAAACTTCAGGTTTGCTGGATGCCATCAAGAGATTTTCGTCACACCTCAAACTGCTTAGGGTTTTCGCTTATATGTTCCGCTTTATAAGAAAATGCAAAGACAAGAGTATAGTTTTCGAAAAAAACTCTGGCTCCGACTGAATACATTGAAACTTTTCAGAAAATCGTTGAAATAGTACAAAAACACGAGTATCACATAGAAATTGAAAAAATTCATAAAGGCGCCAAGGTCGGCCCAAGTCTTCAGCGTTTGAACCCTTTCATTCATGAAGATACTACGACTAGCATATATTGTATGATGCCAGGTTTCCCTTGCTGTTAACGAAACGCCCCCAATTTATACAGAGATACGTCCGTCATCTGCACCATTCAAATTATCATGTCGGTCCACGAGCACTAGTAAGCATCCTACGACAGCGTATTTGGACCGTAAACGCTCAGGAACTCTGCAGTCAGACAGTTCATGTGTGCGCTGCTGTAAATGCAAGCCTCGACAGATGACTCAAGTTATGGAAAATTTACCGGCAGATAGACTCCGTGCTCTCCGCCCATTTGCGATATGTGGCGTTGATTTTTGTGGCCCTGTCTATACCACATTAAAAATAAGAGGAAGGCCTCCGTACACGTCGTACATTGCCCTATTTGTTTGCTTTGCGTCCAAGGCGGTTCACTTAGAAATTGTTTCAGATCTAAGCACTGACTCCTTTTTATTGGCTCTTCAAAGGCTTGGTCGCCGAGGATGTCCCCAAATAATTCACTGCGCCAACGCGACGAACTTCGTCGGAGCAAGTCGCCACTTCATGGCTCTTCGCGAAAAGATCGAGGAGCAAGCAGACGCGATTCGCCCCTCGCAGCACCAGCACTCCGGACCCCGGACCAGGTGGGTCTCAGTTGCTTGCGGCGATGGCGGCTTGTCTCGTCAGTCAGACAAATTGGCGGCGATGGTCCCGGGAGTATGTCCTGGGCCTACGAATTCGGGGCAAATGGCACCACCAGGAGAACGTCGAGGAGGGACAACTCGTCGTCGTCGCAGAAGACAATCTTCCGCCTCAACAGTGGCTCCTGGGAAGGATCGTGACGACCCACGCAGGAGAGGACGGCATGGTCAGGGTCGTCGACATTAGGAGGAGCGATGGAGCCATTTATTCGAGAGCGGTCCATAAGGTGGCGCCACTACCAGTGGTTTAAAGCCGTGCAGGCTTTCAACGGGGCCGGCGTTGGCTCATTTGAGACTCATGAATTTGTTAAACTAGTCGTTAAACTAGGCTTTAAGTTCTCTTGTGAGAAATATAAGAATTGTCGTAAAATTGAAATCAGATCGAGCGCACGTCTTTTCGTTTTCGTCTTGCCGAATAAAAATAATTCTTGCCACCAAAGTTTTTTGGTTTTTCTTTCTAAAAAACTATTTAGAAAATTCAGTTCTCCTCAATATTATTGAGCTCAAAATGTTGGTCAGTTCGAATTCAACAGCTTCCAATGGTTCCTCAAAATAAATTTCCTGGTCTTTTTCTGCATAGTTTGTAATTTCTACCAGGCGCTTTCCAGCCACTACCCTATCAATTCCTTCTAAATTGATTAAATCTTCTTTTACTATTGTTTTATTTAAAAAAAATTCCTTTCGGTTTTTGTACCGAAATAGGAATAACTGCTTTTGTCCCTGCTTCTATTGTGTGGACCTTACTGGGTCTATACTTAGAGAAATGGATCTGCAATTCAATGCCCGCCGTGCGGAAGCAACCCCTATCGATATCGATCACGACTTTCATTTGTTGTAGCAAATCTATCCCGATTAAACATTCGAAAAACTGGTGGAATTTGAAAAGTACTAATCTCATTTTTCCAACTTCTCCCAATTCTCCGAACGTTGGTACGTGTGCTTTTTTTAAAATCGGAAGAGATTGGGTAATCGTCTTAATCGCTATTACATCTCGTTCACATACTGTGCTTGAGTTCGGGACGAATAAAAGAGTAAGTATGTCCTGTATGAATTAACAACTTTATTGTTTTTCCTGGAGTAAGTTTGATCATTACATATGGTAGGGTGGAGTAGCCCCTCCTAGTTCCTAAATATCCTGTAACGATTATTCTGGTCATAATTCCACTGTGTGTTCTTGTTGTGGTAATTACGGGACGGTCTTGCATAATTGGAAGCTTCTCCCTGATTAAAGTTATCTGCCCTGAATGGATTAGCCATCATTGGATACAGAAATCCAAATCCTGGCCATCCACCCATCATATTGGACATCGCAAACGGCATTGGAAACTGGGGCTCGGTATTCCCTGCCCAACGATATTGAGACCAAGTGCCAGTCTGCGACTCCGTTGTCTAACTAACTTGGACTAACTTGTTTTTCCGGTTCTTCTTTCAGAGTTTCTTTAGTGTCATTACTCTGCAAGTCGGTCAATCCTTGCCCGTTTCATTCTACTTCCGCTTCTTCCAAAATACCTAAGTTCTTTTAACTGCAGGCTATATCATAGGCCTTTGCTATATTAGGCACCCCTATGTTCCTAATGGTTTCGCCTAACGGCCCTTTTAATGCCGAAATAAACGCATTCAAAGCCATTTCCTCCTACCATTTCAATTGTTCCCCTCTGAACAAGGTGCCTTGCTCACCTGACTTGGCGAGGCTCACTAAGGCTTTCTTTAGGGTCAAACCCTGGAATATAGAGCGTCTAACTCCAATTTTTATACCCTTGCAGGGTATTATAATTTCAGTCAGAAGTTTGCAACGCAGTGAAGGAGTCATCTCCGACCCTATAAAGTATATATATTCTTGATCATCATCAACAGCCGAGTCGATCTAGCCATGCCCGTCTGTCCGTCTGTCTGTCTGTCTGTCTGTCTGTCTGTCCGTCTGTCTGTCTGTCCGTTTCTACGCAAACTAGTTCCTCAGTTTTAAAGCTATCTAAATGAAACTTTGTAAATAGTCTTCTATATACTCTCACTTGTATATATGTCGGAACGAGCCGGATCGGTCAACTATATACTATACTACTGTAGTGGAATTTTCAGAAAAAAAAGTATAGCTTTGTCAGTTTTCAACATAATTTCTTCTGCTTTTAGATAATAGTATTTCATATTTTTTCAGAATTTTGTTGTAAGTTTCATGAGAATTGGACGACTATATCATATAGCTGCCATACAAACGATCGGTAAATGTGGAGAAAAATTACATTTTACTTTACATGTAAACATAAAATATGTAAAAAAAAAAAAATGTAAAACTGTAAGAAGTAAATGAATATGAAAGTAGTTCATATTATATTATATTGGGGTAGATTATAATTTATACAATTGGAATCTGCAAGGGTATACCAACTTCGGTGTGCTGAAAATAGCTTCCTTTCTTGTTCTCCTTAATATGGGTCAGTTCCCTAATTAAATCGTGCTCTGATCACGTGTCTTTAAAATTGGTGATCAAGATTTTTCAACCTCTGAACAAGGTGCTTTGCTCACCTGACTTGGCGAAGCTTACTAAGGCTTTCTCTAGGGTCATAACCCTGGTATATAGAGCGTCAAACTCCAATTTCTTCTTCTTAATATGGGTCAGTTCCCTAATTAAATCCTGCTCTGATCTCTTGTCTATAAAATGTTCAGTACATTATTAGATTTAGAAACCGAATATGCTGGGGTGGATCTGGCGACAGCTCCGCCAGTAATATCCGTTGAGTCTGCTGAGTCCGCTGCGATGTCCCTACCCTTGACACCGCAGACTTCCATGGTAAAAAATACCCAGGGTCAAACAAGGCTCGGATTACCGACCGTTGTTAGTAACTTGGCTTTACCAAATACCCTTGCGGCTGTTACACTATAAAAAACAATACTTGTTTCGCAGCTTGCCCCTGATCTCGCATCTAAAGTTGTACTTGCCTATATACACGGTAAAACCCAAGCCAAAAATGTGAAGGTGGAAAATTCCAATTTTATTACGCCAGGCATATCTCATCTTTCAAGTTAAGTGTCCCGCTCAAGTTCTTTGGCACGATTTGCTCAGGGGACTTCTGGCCCGAGCACATCGTAGTTAAAGATTACTAGGCAAAAAAAAAGATAAAGCGGCCTATGGGAGTACGACTCCCCAAGCCGCCACAAACCAGTGAGACCAATGCGAACACTTCCTCTACTTCAGCTGCAAAAAACTAAATACTTCCCTCCTACTTTCCTATCAGAATACTAGTGGCTTACGCAGCAAGGTCTCCAAATTGTACTCTGATAGTTTTTCTGGTTAAAGCCGGAGATACTCAGCTCCGAAATTTTTCTGGGTAAGTACACAACTTATAGATTGGACCGTCTTTCCCAGCAAGGAGGTGGAGTCTTAATTGCCGTTGACTCTTCCCTTATCTCTGAGCTGGTGGCTCTCGACGATTTGACCGACTGTAACTTCATCTGTGTAAAGCTCTCGTTTCCACGTAGTTTTATATATATTACATGCTCTTATGTCCCTCCATCTACTGAAGAGCCTATCTATTGGAAACACTTTTCTGCACTTTCAGGCCGTTTTGCAATAGACTTTCAGATAGAGACCAACTAGTGACTTTAGGTGACTTCAATATTCCTGGAGCGCGTTGCTCATCAGATGGTGTGTCAAACGTCCTTCAGACTGCGGCACAGCATCCTTTTATTGATGGCTTGCTTGACTTATCTTTGCCTCAAGTTAACCATGTTTATAATTCTTTAAGCCGCCTACTAGATCTCTGCTTCGTCTATGATCCTGTAGGTGTAAACTTAAATAGAGTTTTTCGATTGACGCTGCCTAAAGATCCTTACCATCCCACTTTCGATGTGACTATCGATACGGGCACTGTTGTAGAGGATAATTCTGATCGTTTAGCCGATAAAGTTCGCTGTTTTCGTAAAGCTAACTTTCAAAAGCTTAACACGTTAATAGCGGAATTTAATTGGTCAAATTTGTACAAATGCACTGGCATGGCAGCTGCCGTGGACATTTTTCACAGTGCCATAAACTCCTTCTTTTTATCTTGTGTTCCGGTGGCCTATCCGTTGGTCTCTAGTAAACCACCTTGGTTTAGTAAGGAGCTGACACGCCTAAAACATTTTAAGTCTAGGCTTTATTATAAATATAAACTCTCAGGCTCTCTAACGGTTCTATTTAACTATATTAGTGTGTGACGCGTGCCGTGCACATATATAGAAGAAATAGGGAATACAAATAAGAAACACACACTAGCACATAAGAGAAATACAATGAAGTCAATAAAATAAAAATGAAGTCAAAATAACAGAGGACTGATGTAAAAGGGAAGGAAACAATAAAAGAAAGACATAAAGGAAAGAAGAAGAAACAAACACAAACGAATATTCGAATTTGAAAGCGCGGGCGCGCCCACGGACGGTCACACTGGACCGGAGAGGCGTTAGTAACATGCCGGAAAGAGGCTAACGCCAGAAAGAGGAACGGGCACGCTGAAACCCGCCAGATCGCTATAAAAGGAGAGCCGCAGCCGCTGTAAAATCACTTAGCAGCCGACAGCGATCGAGTTAGGTAAGCCTACTCTGTAGCACACATCCAGTAGCCAGCAGCGAAGTCTTTTTTGGTTGGACCGGGTCATTCCATCCGGTTCACTTCGATACATTGTAGTTAGTTTTTCCGTAGTTCCCCTCTCCTCCCCCCTAATCTCCCTAAGGCGGCTTCCGGGCCCGGTAACCAATCCTAACCTCGCTGAGACGGCTTCAGGGCCCAAAAGTGCTTTCGCTGGGACGGCTTGAGGGCCCAACAACTCTCTTCTAGACGGCTTGTCGAGCCCAACAACAACAACTCTTCTCCTAGACGGCTTGTCGAGCCCAACAAAAACTCTTCTCCTAGTCGGCTTGTCGAGCCCACAACAACTCTTCTCCTAGACGGCTTGTCGAGCCCAACAACAACAACTCTCTCCGAGACCCGAAAAAACGTGACGCGAGAGGCCAGGCGACGACAATCATCCGAGAGCAGCTCTTCAGCCCTAGGCGCAGATATCTTGACAAACCTGTAGCTGAATATACGAAATATAACCCTCTACTATATTCTTACTGTATTAACCCATTGTGTTCTTCCTGGGAAATCGGGTCGGGGATCTCTTACAGCAACCACGCCTGAACCAAATTAATTCCTAACGGATCCTGGACGTCCCGCAGTTACCCGAGGCACGACAGACCGTCACAGGTGGCGCCGGAACTGGTTGATGTGGTTGCAAGAGACGAACCGACGCCGATAAAGTAATGTCTACATGGGTATATCTGGCGACCAAAACCGAACTAACAGAATACGCAAAAGATTTCGGCTTGGACTCGTCAGGAAAACTCGAGGACGTAAGACGGACTTTAGCAGCGTTTACAAAAGGAACGGATCATTCCGAAAAAGTGAGATTTAAGCTTGCGCAGTTAGCGGCGAAACACAGGAGGGAGAAAAGCCCAACACCGAAACCAGAAATCGTGGAGACAGATACGGGAGCACAAACCGAAGAAATGGAAGACACAAAAAGGGTAGAAACGGATATACTAGACCGGGTACGGAACTGGGGGATCCGTTACCAAGGAACATCAAACCCGTTGGAATTCCTAGAGAAACTTGAGCAATGGGCAGTCGGCTACGGAATACAGAAGGACCAGCTCGTCCAGACGATACCGTTAATCCTCGAGGGGATAGCCATCGATTGGTGGAACACGACACCAACAAGGATTTGTTCATGGACACAGCTAACAACAGAACTTACTTCCTACCACCAAGATATGGGGAACAATTGGAAACCCAAATTTCGCAGCTGAGACAAAGAGAAACCGAACCCGTAAGGGAATACGCTATGGGGCTGCGGAAGTTGATGCGCTTCACAAAACTCTCGGAGGAGCAGAAGCTCGACTGGGTGTACAAGAACGCCAGAAGCAAGATAAAACTGTACACTAGGAGGAGCGGATTCAAAACACTTACGGAATTCCTCACACTAACGGAGGAGGTAGAAGCCATCGAATCAATGGAGAACCAGACACGAATGAGTCAGGCAGGAAAACAACAACTAAGGCCAGAGATTTGCATGCGGTGCAGGGGAACCGGACACATGGCACGCACCTTCGGCTGGGTCTGTGGAAGAAACGGTATTCGGACGACAGAATGCTGCAGAGCAGAGTCGGGAAACGCAGCGGGCCTGAGCAGATAAAGCTGGAGGCTCAGGCGACACGAATAGTACCAGCAGTAGAGGACCAACAACTCGGGGGAAGGGCGTTCAACATAACCTTCATGATCCTTAAGGAAGTGGCGGGAGGGATTCTATTAGGAATGGACTTCCTGGCAGGAGCGGAGACCACATTGCGGTGTGGCGAACTGGAGCTGGAAATCAGAACAGCCGGGAGCAGGATGGAGGAGGAGGAATGGCCGGAAACAAGAACACACGAGCAGGAAGAACCATCAGAAAGAGAAGTGCAGGAATTCCCGGAGAGAAACAGGCAAGTATTTGAAAGCATGAAAGGGGTCAGTAATGTCACGACACACAAAATATAACTTAAGGACGAAAGACCAATAAAAGAGCGATACTATCCGCGAAATCCGAAACAACAGGCGGCGATCAACGAACAGGTCGACGAACTGATAACCTTGGGGCTGATAGAACGATCCCGGAGTCCATACAGCGCACCGGTTGTGCTGGTAAAGGAAAAAATAACGAGTGGAGAATGTGTATCGATTACCGTCTACTGAACGACAAAACTGAGAAAGACGCATATCCAGTACCCCGAATGCACTTTATTCTGGACCAGCTGAGAGAGGCTAAGTTTATCAGCACAATAGATCTCAAGTCCGGATATTGGCAAATTCCGATGGAAGAAAATAGTAGGCAGTACACCGCGTTCACAGCACCTGGGCGAGGGCTGTTCCAATGGACGGTAATGCCGTTTGGACTAACAACAGCACCAGCAACGTTTCAGAGGGCATTAGATACGATAATCGGACCCGAAATGGAACCGTTTGCATTCGCTTACTTGGACGACATAATCGTGATAGGCCGAAATAAGAGGGAGCACTTGGAAAAACTAGAGGAAATGTTCCGGAGACTTCAACAGGCAAACTTACGAATAAACCCAGATAAGTGCCATATTTTCCAAAAGGAGTTGAAATACCTCGGGCACGTCGTCAGCGACCAGGGCATTCGAACAGACCCAGAGAAGGTAGCAGCAATTCGGGATTTACCGGAACCAAATAACACGAAAGAAGTACACAGCTTCTTGGGAATGGCATCGTGGTACCGAAGGTTCATCCCGAACTTTACCGAGCAAGCTGGAGCCTTACAGGAACTAATTCGGAAAGGGAAGAAGTTCGAATGGGAGCAACGACATCAGGACTGCTTCGATCAGCTAAAGAGTCTGACACAAGCACCTGTACTGGCATGCCCAGACTTTGCGAAGCAATTCAAGCTCCAAACAGACGCCAGCGACTTCGGCATAGGCGCGGTACTAACACAAGATACCGACGACGGCGAGCATGTAATCTCATTCGCCAGTAGGACGTTGAGCAAGACAGAGCAGAAGTACAGTGCCACAGAAAAGGAGTGCCTAGCGATTTACTGGGGCATCGAAAAATACAAAATGTACCTCGAAGGATACCAGTTCATTGTTGTAACCGATCACATGGCGCTCAAATGGCTAAACTCGATAAAAAGCCCAGCTGGTAGGGTAGTAAGGTGGGCACTGGGACTACAGCACTACCAATTCGAGGTACAGTACCGGAAAGGCAAACTGAATGTGGTGGCAGGCACGCTATCGAGAGCACCGCCGATGAAACTAAAGACAATGAAAGGATCCTGGGTGGAACAGGCCGAGCGAACATTAGAGAAAGAGCCAGACAACTCGGAGTTTCGCGAAGAAGGGGGTCGTCTTTACAAATTGAGCGGAGACAATCGAGACCAACAGCCTTGGAAGCTTTGCGTGCCGGAGGACGAGGTACAGCAAATACTGGCGGAGAATCACTGTACGGCAGAAGCCGGTCACTTGGGGATGTTCAAAACAATAAAAAGAATACGGAACAGGTACTTCTGGCCGCGACTAACGACGGATGTGAGAAGATTCGTCAGGGGATGCGAGAGCTGCCAAAAATACAAGGTGTCACAGCAGAAAGCGGCAGGAAAGATGCTCACAAAAATAGCGGATGCACCCTGGAAGACTGTGTGTGTAGATTTCGTCGGACCGCTACCAAGGACAAAACACGGGAACACGACTTTGCTAGTAATAGTGGACAAGTTCTCGAAGTGGGTCGAGCTGGCGGCTATTCGCCAAACAACGGCAGAAGAGTTTCTTAAAATATTCCGAGAGAGAATCATCGCAAGAGTGGGAGCACCGAGCACAGTAATATCCGATAACGGAGTCCAGTTTGCGGAGAGGAAAACAAGGAACGCTATGGAAAAGTGGGGCATACGTCAACAATTTACGGCTCCGTACACCCCACAGGAAAACCCAACGGAGCGGACAAATAGAACGGTGAAGACAATGGTGGCTCAACTAATGGGAGAGGAGCAAACCAAGTGGAACGAATACATTCCGGAGCTTATGTTGGCCTTTAACAGCAGTACATCATAGACGACTAAGTACAGCCCGGCCCAACTAGTTTTTGGAAAAGAGTTGCGGCTACCGAATACGATCTTCGATAGAGCAACAGAGGGATCAGGACTAAGGGAAGAGAGTTTGGTGCAAGACGCACTACTTATCAAACGCTGCAAATAAATTTAATGCGAAGCTAGCCCCAAAATACGATGAACCATGGAAGGTAGCCGCATTTATTTCCCCCGTGATAGTGACCGTACCTGACACAAAGACACGAAAAACGAAAAGGGTGTACATCGGAGTCATTAAACCACACCTAGGGACGATTGACGCACTACACGATGAACATAACCCATAACTAGATACTAACGTAACACGTAGCAACTTACAAAACCCAACACTACACAAAACACGTAAACCAACACCACATATAACACGTAAACCAACACTACATATAACACATAACCCAACACTACCAATAACACGTAAACCAACACTACCTATAATACGTATACCAACGCTGCATGCCGTACATAACCCAACACTACACCACTGCCATTACACCGACACTAACACCAAGCGATCGCATTTCGTTACAGATCGTGGAACAATGCACCGGTTCGTGGAAAGCGCGAGAAGGTTTTGGGAGAACCACGCTAAGGCAGCAGCAGCAGAAACAAGGGCGAAGCTGGTGGAAGCGCGAACCATGCCGGGGACGACACGGAAGAGGACAGCTCCGGCCAAGATGGGGAGCCGGGTGGCGACCACGCAGGAGGAGGTATGGGACCCACCGGCAATACCATCGACGGCGGAGGTTCGCCCAGGCCGATCCAGGGTCGCACACGCGCCGAGGGGCAGGAACGACACGTGGGGCCACGATAGCGGACCGACGGCCAAGGGAGTACAGGCGAAGAGCACAACAGCAAAAAGAACACTGTACTTCCCGAGCCGCCGGGGAGCAGCTGAAGCAGCCAGCCACGCGCCAACCCAGCGCCAACCGAGGAGACGCAGCAGGTCAGCAAGACCCAAACCACCTCGGGACATCTGACGCAGCCAATACAGCCGGCGCAGCCGATGCAACCGACACAGCCGATGCAGCCGATTCGGTCGATGCAGCCGAGACAGCAGCCGCAGCCAATGCAGCCACTACAGCCGATGCAGCCAGCCCCGTCGCACGACGTCACCGGTCAGGAGGACGACAGCCAACGCGCCGGTACCTCACAGGCTAGGTGTGACGCGTGCCGCGCACATATATAGAAGAAATAAGGAATAACAAGAAAGGAAGCTAACTTCGGCACACCGAAGTTGGTATACCCTTGCAGATTCCAATTGTATAAATTATAATCTACCCCAATATAATATAATATGAGCTACTTCTTATATTCATTTACTTCTTACAGTTTTACATTTTTTTTTACATATTTTATTTTTACATGTAAAGTAAAATGTAATTTTTCTCCACATCTACCGATCGTTTGTATGGCAGCTATATGATATAGTCGTCCAATTCTTATGAAATTTACAACAAAATTCTGAAAAAATATGAAATACTATTATCTAAAAACAGAGGAAATTATGTTGAATACTGACAAAGCTATACTTTTTTTCTGAAAGTTCTACTACAGGTCCTATAGCAGCTATATGATATAGTAGTCCGATTTTTATAAAATTAAGTCAAAAAATTTTAAACAATATGGAAAGCTCATAACTGAGAGTTGATTAAGATATGTTAAAAAACAGTGAAGTTATAATTTTTTTTCAACAATTTTACGGATCGGTTGTATGGCAGCTATATGATATAGTTGACCGATTCGGCTCGTTCCGACATATATACGAGTGAGAGTATATAGAAGACTATTTACAAAGTTTCATTCAGATAGCTTTAAAACTGAGGGACTCCGCGACGGCTTGTCGAGCCCAACAATCAAACTTCTCTCCAAGACCTTATTAAATCAGTTCAGAGACATTTCCTTTTGTTTGCTCTACGGGGACTTAACTGGGAACGACATCGTCATCTCCCTTCCTATAACGACAGGCTGCGTCTTCTGTGCCTGCCCTCGCTGAAGGATCGTCAGACCTGCCACGGAGTGATGTTCCTTCACAAACTCATTAATGGCCACATTTCTTCATCGTATCTATTAAGTCAGTTGAGTTCCTCGGTTCCTTCAAGGCCTAAATGTGTGTAAATCGAATTTTGAGATGCACGACTCTTTCCGCGTTTTATGTACGGCCTATAATGATTAATATTCTTTACTACATGTTGAATTGTCCTTTGATGCAAACAGTGAAATTATTTTAAGACACCTATCCTCTGGCCACCTGATGTGAAGCGGAGCATATCATTAAAAAACACTCCTTACCCGGTCAGAGGTAAGGATATGGTTAACAATGGAAGAAATTTGCTATATTCTAAATAAATAAATAAATAAATAAATAAATAAATAAATAAATAAATAAATAAAATAAATAAATTAAAAAAACCCGAAACAGTTTTATAATTTTGTGAGCACTAAGCGTAAACCAAACTTATATCCTTTCTCACTTTCATTTAATAATTCTTCAGCAAACTCACATCAGGCTATTGCCGATCTATCTGCTGAGTTTTTTAAAACTACCTATTCTCCCTCAACCAATTTAAACCAGACATATTCTTACCCTATGCCCTGTTCAAACCTAATCTTCAGTCCTATCTTAAACGAAAGCTCTCTAAGTCTGGATCTTCAACACGTTATTCCTCTCCATAAAAAAGGTTAATAAAGCCAAAGGCGTGCTTGGATTTATGAAACGGTGGTCGAAGGAATTCGGTTCCCCTTAACTAAGAGTCTAAGAGTCTAAGAGTTTTCACCTCATTAATTTGGCCCATTTTGGAATATGGTTCTTGCGTTTGGAATCCCAGTTTTGGAGTCCATATTAACCGCATTGAGTCCGTCCAAAAAAGTTTTTTTTTGTTCGCCCTACGTGGCTTATCCTGGGATGACGACCTGAGATACCGTCTTACTCTAGTAGTTTTCAATTAATTAAGTTTCCTTCCTTATTTATTTATATTATTTTCCATTCCGATGCTGGGCGGCCGTCCTGTGCGTTACAGTGCGCCGCCCAATACTTGCTAATGGGTACCAGCGGACGCCATGTGTTGTATAGTTCGCAGCCTAATACAAGTGAAGACAGAATCAATACTAATTATTATTAATTATATTATTAATGTTTCTTTCATTTTCATGTTAAGCGGCCGCCCTGTGCGTTAAAGTGCGCCACCTATTACATACAGATGCAGATAATAATATATTCTTCGAGTTGTA
Organism: Drosophila punjabiensis; assembly: GCA_008042585.1. Taxonomy (NCBI): domain Eukaryota; kingdom Metazoa; phylum Arthropoda; class Insecta; order Diptera; family Drosophilidae; genus Drosophila; species Drosophila punjabiensis. The sequence goes on from VNJR01007223.1 coordinate 23,363, forward strand.
ATTCTTGTCCTCGAACTTCTATTCTTCTACATCGACGTTCGCCGGGATTTCCCCCGAAACTCCTCTGGGAGTTCGAAAACCAATTAGAATTTCGAAGCAAATTCGCCAGAAACTCTGCCGGAATTCGCCAGGAATTCCCACGAAATAACAGAAGAATTCCGCCGGAATTCGACAATAATCCGTGAGGAAAAGCTATAGAAAATACATGGAAATTCCCCCTATAAATAAAATTCAGAGTAATTTACTCCTTATTTATATATTTATTTTAAAAAATGTTATATTTTAATCGTTACCATTATTTCCTAGTGTCAGGGACCTCCTTTAATTATGGTCCTTCAAGCAACTAATGCTGTCTTTAAATAAAATACATATGATAAAAACAAATAGCGTCTTGCATAATTTTGCAGAAATATACATATGTAAAAACATACCAATTTAAAGTAAAAACAAAACTCCGCAAATCCTCTGAGTTTCCCACGCAAACGATGTTTCTCAATTCTGAAAATTAATTTTTTACTTAAACTCAAATAAGATTCACTTACCATATTATAATATTTAACTTTTACGAAAATTTATCTAATACGCAACACACATCTGAATGCAGAAGCAGTCAACTCCAAATGCAAAAAGAGTTAGGAGAAGCGAGACAAAACCGAAGACCAAAAATGCTGTCGCGTGACAGGGTATACACGACCAAAGAAATATCTTTTAATTTAATCCAAATGAGGCAGAAGATCAAACATCAACGTTTTTTTTACCTAAAGCAAATTTTCAATACTTGCCAATATACAATACTATTATATATGTATGGTATTATATATTATATATATATATATATATATGGTATATATAAGTCGGAACAAGCCGGATCGGTCAACTATTTCATATGGTTGCCATAGCACCGATCCGAAAATTAAATGAAAAAAAAAGACCGACCACATTCGTCAAGGGACCGTCTTGCAATGGCACTTGTAGGTGAGCTCAATGACGATGGGTGCTTTCTGATGGAGAAATGGGAGGAGGTCCAGACGCAGTTGGCGGAGATGGTAACTGACAAGATACTTTGACTCCTTAGAAATGGTTAGAGGGCACCGGGTAATCACCGACGATGAGTTCTCGCGGGACTTCCTGGCGGACTGCGTTGCCAGACTAGGCAACGCATGGAAGGGGATGAGCGTTAAGCTGGTCCCCGCCAAGGACATTCCAAGGGGACCCAGAGCTCGCACTTGGTTAACCAAGGGACTGTCTAGCCATGAAAGGGTGCTCAAGACTCTGCGAGCAATGAACAAGGGAGTCGATATGGAGAACTGGGCCATACTCAAAGCGGAACGGGAAGGAAGTCCAGCCAGCCATACCTGTTCCTAATCAACCAGCGCTGCCTAGAACAACTTAATGCAGCAGACAACAAAGTCCGGTACGGCATTAGGAAGGCCAAGGTGAAGATCTTCCTAGACGAACCGGATGATATCCTCGAGGACGCCAACAAGCTGTTGGACTTGGAAATCGACGACAGCACCCCCAACATCACCCCGATCTAATACCGACAGTCATTTAGATCAACCTAAAGCGCAGCTCCCACGCTTCAGCTAATCTGGGGGTCCTTCTCCGGGTGAAGGACATCGACATTGGCCTCATAAAAGAGCCATGGACAAGGGACGGACAAATTTCTGGCATGGCCATAAAAGGATGCACAACATTATAAACAAAGTCGACAGGTAGGCCGAGGATAATCATTAAAAACTACCTTAATGCTCTCCTCTACTACAATGTCAGCAACTTAGAATTTTTCGAGATCGCGATGCCGATACGTGAGACGGCGCCGAAGCAAAACCCTCATTACAACGACTGGGACAAATACGGAAAGATTGTACAGTCAAAGGTCATAAGTAGAAGGATCAAGACTTGATCCACCCCGGAAGGAATAGATACGGAAGTCGAGGACTTCACAAATATTCTTAACAAAGCTTATAGAGTCATAGGTAAGCTCAGAAAGAAAGTTCGAAAAGCCTTCAACACTAGTTATGGACTGGCAGCCGTACAAAGTAATACAAAAAGAGTATAAAAAGGCGATCTACGCAGCCAAGAAAGAATCTTGGAGTAGCTACTGCAAATCGCTAGAAGAAGTCAAAGACACGGCTCCTAGCGAGAGGGCACACAAGCCCCACGCTTATAAACAAACCCGACAGGAAGTACGTCGGCTAAAGAGTCACTGGAGATCATGTTGGATACACACTTCCCAGGAAACCAAAAAGAAGAACCCAGAATTGTGAAAAGCCAGGGGTAGACCAGCAGTTACAAGTAAAAGAGATCATCACAATGGTACCCATATCAGAGAAAGAATGAAGAGAAACCTTTCGAACGCGCAAAACGCGCACAGAAAAGGCCGATCCGCTGAAACAGCACTAAATGAGATGGTGCGATAAATAGAAAAGGCTCTACTTTTCAAAAACTACGCAATGGCCACCTTCCTGGAAATAGAAGAAGCCTTTAATAATGTAAACGCGGATTCCCTTTTGAGCTCCCTCAACGCAATAGGAGTAGAAGGAGGTATCAGAGCGTGGAATAACAGCCGAACTGAGTGGCACTCATCACAAAAGATTTGTGAAGAGGGGCTTACCTTAGGTGGAGTCCTGTCCCCACTTAATAGCGAACGAGTAAAAGTGGTAGCATACGCAGACGACGTAGTCCAACTCGCTTCAGGACCATTTCCTGACGTATCAGCGAACTAATGACAAGGGCACTAACTAAACTTAATGCAAGGGCAAAAGCCTGTATATTGGGCATAAATCCAAGTAAAACGAAACTAATGCTCTTCGCTAGAAGAACAAAAGTCCCCAGCTTCACAAAACCAAAGATAGGTAGCATAAAACTAGAGATATCGCAGCGGGCAAAATATCTGGGAGTGCTACTGGATGCGAAACTTTCATGGAAACAGAACATTAACGAAAGAGTCAAGAAAGCAAGCAGAGCATTCTTTTCCTGCAGTAAGAAAAAAACTGGCGCATTCACCTCAGAAAAATAATATGGCCCATACTCACATACGAAGCACTACACTCCTGCCCACAATTATACGACACCCTGAAAAATTCAGTTTCGACCCTTGTAAGAAAATGCGGAAGCATAATACCATAAAATCAAGTATGCAGGATTGGAGCTTAATGAATTCTGCTTAAAATCTGATTTTTCTTTCTTTGAATGGATCTTGCGTTTTCAAGTATCGGTAAAAAAAAACTCAGAAGCCTGATTTTTGGCATGCCTACAAATGTATCAAAACTATACGACACCTTTCAATTATTGCGTCTGGAAAGAAAGAAATTGTTTCAAATATTGTTTTTTTAACTTTTATTATCAATTTAATTAATTTTTAATACAATGCGTCGTGGTCGTTTGTTTTCCAACAAGGGAAATGAAAGAAAAAAAGTCTAAAATGATACTGGCTTG
>VNJR01007229.1:0-21495 GCA_008042585.1 Drosophila punjabiensis
TCTAGGTTCGAGTTTCCGCTCCAGTTTGCCCGAATACGAGGGACAAACGTGGCCAAGGATACAGTGTCAGATTGTCAAGTGCCTTAAGCTGCAGCCGCAGATTCATAGTCATCAGTTATTCAGTTATACTTTTGGTATAGGAACTTTTCTTTGTTGCTTCTGTTCTTTAAAGACTGATTGAACAAAAGTAAATCCGAGTGCATTGCATGGAACTATTTAATCTGTGTATTATAAAAGTGCCATATGCAATACAGCTCAACGAATTCAATTGTAATAAAAATATAATAACGATACTAAAGCCGAACCATTCGTTCCACCATAAAAGTGACGCGTTAACTATAATAAAAGGGCTCGGTTATACTTTTAATGGTGTCCCAAATAATAGTTTTTATACCCTTGCAGGGTATTATAATTTCAGTCAGAAGTTTGATCAGCATCAAGGGTATATGAAACTCAAACAAGAAAGGAAGCTAACTTCGGCACTCCGAAGTTTGTGTACCCTTGCAGATTCCAATTGTATCAATTATAATCTATCCCTATCCAATTCAAAGTGAATTACTTTCGTATTCATTTTATTTTTACAGTTTTAAATTTTTTTACATGGTAAGTAAAATATATTTTTTATTAATTTACGGATCATTTGTATGGAGGCTATATGATAGAGTCGTCCGATCCGGCCCCTTTCTACTTATGTACGAGTGAGAGTATATAGAAGATTATCTGCAAAATTTCATTCAGATAGCTTCAAAACTGAGGGACTAGTTTGCGTAGAAACGGACAGACGGACAGAAAGACAGACGGACATGGCTAGATCGACTCGCCTGTTGATGCTGATCAAGAATATATATACTATATATATATAATAGGGTCAGAGATGACTCCTTCACTGCGTTGCAAACTTTTGACTGAAATTATAAAACCCAGCAAGGATATAAGAAACTCAAAAAAGTTAATAGAGATACAAAAGCTTTAGCCCAAAGATAGATATCGATCTTTCTGATGCTGCAGCACACAAATCTAGCTTCACTGACCAGATACTTTCATTAACTCGAAATTTTCCAAAGAGTTATTCAAATAATAAACGGAATACCTGATTATTGCTTCAGAAATATAATTTTTTCTTTTCACTGAGACGCACAGTTGTTGTTCTGCCTTATGACATTGACAGGGGCGTGAAGGCTGCAGGCGGATTGGGAGTGCTAAAAAATTCGCAAACTGCAATCCAGCCCGCATGCCAGCAGCACTCGCCTCTTGAGGCTGTCAGGCAATTAAGTGCAATTTGTCTGTCATGCAAATGCGGCTTGAACAGAGACCAACGGGGTGAGGCTGTGGGAAAGGTGGGAGTGGTGATGCCGACTCCGGCTGCGTTTTGCAGTGCTGCCGCTGAATAATTTGAAAATCTATTATCTATAATCTATCTACCATAAAAAAACGACTTTGCGTGAGGGGAAATACGAGCGGAATCCGAACGTGTGAAAATCAGTGGCAAAGTGGATTGAGTGGATTGGCTTCTTTCGATCCCATGGCGATCGTGAGTGACCATCGATAAGTAATTCCTTATCGGCCAGCAATCGCAATCTTATCGAGCTTTTGAGGAATGCCCGAGGCAAAGGGTTGCTCACCCAGTTCAGTTTTATTTGAAATGCAGACGAGAGAACTTCTTGCTTTATTGTTGACCCTGTCCATCGCAGCGGGTGAGTGATCCATGCCAGCAGAAACGCAGTTAAAATGGATATATGAATGTGATTCCAGTCCATGCCAAGACCGGGTTCCTGCTACATACGCGGCGCACCCGGGACAGCCCGCAATGGGTGGAGCCGGAGGTAGAGGCGCTGGTGCGTAGTTCATTTTACGCCGCGGATCCCATTGTGTGAGTCACTGGCTACATTGTGCATCTAACTTTCTACTAATGGATTCACTCCTGCTCCCGCAGCGTCTCTTTACCCCGCTGGCAGGGAAACATCTCCTCACCTGAGCTCTCTGTTGTGGTGTCTGCCAGGCTGGATCAGCAGGCCAGTAATGTCATCAGCGTGGATTTGGAGAATGCCACTGATGAAGCCGAAATCGTCCAGAGCGTGGCCAGCTTAGTATCGATCTTGAACATAAACTTCGACGTGCCGCTTGAGAGTATCCTGTTGGTGGGCTTCGCTGAGGGTGCTCATCTGGCGGGTGGAGTGGCTGCCAAGGTGCACAGGGATTTGGGTCGCCAAGTGCCGCACATCACCGCCCTTGATCCACCTTCTGAAGATACATTGGAGCACGGACTCTCCGCGTCTGATGCCGAATTCGTTGAGGTCGTCCACACAAGTGCGGGAAAAATGGGCACCTGGGACCGACTGGGACACGTCGACTACTTCCCTAATGGAGGTGAGTCGCAGCCAGGCTGTTCAAGCGACTCCTGCTCGCACGAACGAGCATTCGAGCTGCTCCCCGAGATGTGGTCCTCTGACAACGAGTTTGTCAGCGCACTCTGCGGCTCTGTGGAAACAATGAGCGCCGAGAGCTGCCGCTGGTCCACCCTGAAGATGGGACAAAAGGCAAAGCGACAGCCCGCCGGCATCTATTTCCTGGAGACACATCAGTCAGCACCATATGCCAGGGGAGCCTACTACATCAGCTTTTTGTGAGGAGCGAAGCCAATAAAGAGCCAATCGAAGAATGGTAACAAAGGAGCGACTTTGTCATTAGTCACTGCTGTACTTTTGGGTGCAAATTGGGGCAAGGGGCGATGAGCAACTTGCAAAATTTATGAGCGTCAGGCGTTGGGCTCATTCATTATTTTAAAATCAATTTAAAGGGTCTTTTTGGTCCAAAGTTTGACGCATGAAGCTGCCATGACTGAGAGCTGTCCTCGTCTGCGTCGTTATCTCGTTTCTCATGCAAAATGGGAAAGCAGAGATAGAAGAGGTTCTCAACTTTTTTCTTTTTCATCTGCCAGATGCTGTCCAAACGAAGCACTTCGAGCGGATGAGAGAAGAAAACTTCATCGGGAATCGGGTTCTTTGGCGTTGGCCCGATGAATTGTTTCCAATAAGAGCGGATTTATCAATTTTTGTAAGAGTACATCCTAAATAAACAATTACATGTACATATGTACAGATATATATATCAAAAAAGAAATCTAGAAGCTACTAATTGGACCAATAAATATAATCTAAAACCATGGGACTTTAAATATTCTTAAGCGTGTTTAACCCTCCCTCCTAAGGGATAAATGTTGTGCCACATTTTTCCATTGGACTTATAGAAAAATTCCTTTGTCCACAACATGCCTTGACTTTTTCCTCAAGCGAATAGCTTGGCCCTTCCAACCCTCAAACACCACCCACCGCCTTTGGAGCTCCTGCTCTGTGCGTGTCACTTGAAAGTCGCGGGAAAGGAAAACTGTCACAAATTGCATTTAAATGCGCTGTACTTAAGTTTATCTTTCGGGAAAGTGTAAGCGGATGTCTGAAGCTACCTTTGACCCTCCTCTGTTTCCCTGGCCCGAAAGACAACTTTACAGCGAAACCAATTTGCTGCGTGCCCAATAGAAGTTACTGGGCCAATTCTCTCAAGCAGTGCGCTCACGTCGTCCCCGTTCGGATTTGGTTTTTTCAAGCTGAATGACAGATCCATTTGATTGCGAAACCAACAGCCACTACGCCTTTATGACCCATAGTTTGCGGATATCAGACAATCATCCAATTACGCTTGATGATGATCAACCGTTGACTGATAAGGTGTCAAAGTTTCGCGATAGCGAAAGCCCAAAAGCATGCCACTAAGTGGGCTGCAGCTAAGTTCCTCGCGATAATTAAAGCCCAATTAGCGGCAGGATAAGCTTTCCGCATCATGACATATTTTTTTCCCTGTGATTTATGTTCAGCTTTCTGGCAAATTGCACATTTTTCGCTCAAGCCAAAGTGGGCTAAGCGTGCATTTAGCCCATAACGTTGACTCATCATCTTACATCCCGGCACTTGCCCTCTTCGGGTAGCTTAAATCTCAGTTTCGGGTTCGGATTTGCGCTCTTGGCATTAAATATCAGGCCATAAAGTAGAAGCACCCACCCGAAAGAGCTCCATGGAGCCAATAATGGGACTAGAGGTGGGCCATTAGGTCGACCTCAAGACACAAGTCCTGCTATGCGTTCATTGCTTCTGCACTCTGTACTTATAGCAAGTCGGGGTATATGGAATTTTCGAAATCTGTTAGTGTCTATAATACTAAATTATTACTATTTTTTGTTTAACTGCTAAGGTTATGATTCCACAACTTATCATAAATTTATTTTTAAAGACATGTAAACAAAACTAAACCAAAGAAATAAGAGGCGTAGCGTCATATAAATACAACGGCAGCCGAGTGCAAAAGTATTCTCAAATATACATATATCTTGAGAATCTGTTCCAAATATATGAACATTAAACAAAATATTAAAATGTACGTAAATATCTAGAACAAAAAAAAGTCAAAATACATAATTATTTAAGCCCTTCCCTGTGCTTTCCCAGGTATCTAGCTGTCGACCACTTGGCATTGTATGTTTTCATTGTGTTTTTGTGGTTTCCTACGGCTCCCATAGAACATTGCAAGCAAAATATATAGCCATTGCGGAATGTGTAACAGAAATTAAGTCGCAACAATTTCATTTTCATTTCACTTTGTTTCGCTTTGAGCGCTCCTTCGCTCTCCAGCTCCCTCTATTGGCCTGCCTTTCAAATGTTAATGTTAATGAGCACAGAAATGCGTTTGCATTTGGGAAGTTGGAATTGATAAGGAATCTCGCGTCGCCCCAGCTGCCCTCTCTTCATCAATTAAAGTTCCTTTGAGATCCGCACGCCCGTTGTCAAGGTGCCCTCTCACTCCACGCTCGCTCCCCCCTGGCGGCGAGCTTGCGTTTATGGCTATGTTAATTTTTGTACAACAATTTTATGGGATGCCGCTGGAATGGTTCAACAAGCAGGGCCCGCTGCCGCCCCCTACACGACCACTCTTCCTGTACGAGCCCCATGCCCCATGCCCAGAATTGTGCCAACTGTGGGTGCGGCTCTTTGTCGCCAGCTCAACCTGGTGGCTCATTGTTGGGCTGCTTGTGCTGTTTGTGGCTGTGAGCCCTGATAAGCGACAAGCAGAGTGTAACATATGTCGAGCGCCCACCCGCTGCCCCAGAGAGGTGCTTAACATTCAGAGCTGAGTCGAGTGATACTACACCAACACCAACGCCCCGGAGTGAAGTTAGGGAAACCGATTGAAAAGCCATCTGCATACAGGTTAATTAAATTTGCATGACCCACCGCCAGCTACACCGCAGGTATGAATAGCATGCATGTGCTATCCGGGATGGAAAGACAGTTTTGCGGGTAATTTGCGTTCCGCTGAGGGACATCCTCTGCACGAGGCATAATCTGGCGACCCCGTTTCGCGGCTAATCAGCATTATTAGTTTTATATATTGTGGGTACTTAGCTTTTTAAAATAAAGTGCGTAAGCGGAGGTGACGTGACTGATAGCGCCTGCTCGCTGCTAGCCAAAAATTTCCAACGCCACAACGTTTGGGCGCCACCTAAAGGCCGGCTAATGCCCGACTAATGCGAATGCTGGCCACGAGCATTAATCATTAATCATTTTTGTGTATGCCGAATGCAATTGCAAAAAGTCACATGCAGTGCGTTCACGAAGCAGATATACATATGTATGCATGCGTACATGAATTGAAATCTGGATATATAATCCAACAGTGGGCATCACAATAGCAATTCTTTCAATTATTCAATCTGTTTTAGAATGTTTAATGGGGGCATTAATTAATATACATTTTTATTCATTAAAACCGTTGTCATAATTACAATTTCTATTATTATATGCACACAAAATAAGTCAAAGAGCTGTATAAATTCCCAAGTATTTCCGATAAAGTATCACATGTCATGCTACGTTTTCAGGGGGTTTTTAATGCTCCATTGAAAGGGTTAAGCATTTATATTTGTCAGAAAAGTCCGGATTAGGCTCAGAAATCATCTTCTTTAAGTACGACTGTTTCCAAAGAAAACAAGTTCAAAAAATAGTATCAGAAACCGTAATTTTGTGGCTAAATATTGTTACTTTTAGATTTAAAAGATTTATACAAATAAAACATACATTTAGAACATAAAACATACATTTTAAGAAACTTATGCTTTTTCATAAATAGCCACTATTTTCTAACACTCACACAAAAGCAATTTTAGCATATTAAAGGACTCTAAACCGTCTTAAATTATTTTAAAAGCTTCAAAGAAAAATCTTCTAATATTCGGTTATAAGGCGTCACTGTTCCGTTGACCTCAGCTGTCGAATCGCCGTTGACTGTGGTCAGTGACAGAGGAAGGGGCAACGCAGCCAAACGCAGAGGCCAGGCCGTGCAAGAAAAAATACACGTCGCCGATGCAGTGGGCCAATGACAGGCCCCCGCTCGTTCTCTGCCTCAGTTGGCCCCCTTCCTAGCCCCCTGCTCAGCCACTCACATTCACACTCACACCAGGCGATCGCAATTTGACAGCGGCGTGCTTATGACAGCAGCGCAGCCTCTGCCGGCACAGAAGTACGCGCTGGCATGCTGCTGCACCGACCACGACTGCAGCGGCGACGCCACGCGACTGAGTCATTTGCAGCAGCAACGGCCGCTGCCAGCAGATGAAATTTAAATAAATTGTGAAAAAAATGACAGTGCTCTGTGAGCCTCTCATTGTTTGGGCTTCGACTGGGTCACTGTTGTTGCTTTTTATTGCGCTTATCAATTATTTTCCCATTGCCTGGGAATTGTGTGCAGATCTGGCGGGGGCAGAGTGAGGGATGCTTTTGTAATTGCGTAAGAACTGACATACGCACTGTGTGCGTTTTGTTGAGCTCTTAACGGGACTCGAACTCACCTCCCTCCTCGGTGGCGCTTCGTTGGAGCTCCGCTGCTAATTGGACTGCAATTGGATTTTCTAATTTGGAGGACCGGTATTTATGGGCCACGGAGTTAGCGGTCTGCTGTGGTCCGAGCGGGGTTCTTGTTGACTTATTCCACGCGGAACAAGCACTAGTGCTCAGGGAATTTGGTCACGTCCAAGGCAAAGTGAAACAAACGCAGCCGGTGCAAAACTAGATATTCTGCTTCAGTTGCGAGTTCTGCATTAATGAAGCACTCTCGAGTGCGGCCCCCGAATGTGCGATAATTTATTAGTGCCACATTTGCGACACAGATTTCGATTTCGGACTCGGACTCGGACCGCCACGGCGGGTCGGGGGCCCAGTCAATTCAATTTCCCCACGCGCACGCTGGCTGACCCCTTTCGGCCGTCTACAAACACTAATAACGGGCCTATGCCAGTCTATAAACACAATTTCGCCAAATTCTGCCCATCAACACGATCCATTTGCCGAGCCGTCAACGCACTTGCCTCCGCTGACACCTGTTGCTGAAAACGCGCCAATATTTTATATTCGCAGGCGGCGCGGCATCCGCGATGCAGATGGATGTCAGCTCGGGCATGCAAAAGAGTTCACCGCGCTCCGCCTTTCGCGTTTACGAAACCAATTGTGTTGTATATAGTCAGCACGCGCCGCTTTATTTGCTTTTCAGCTCGCTTCGGTTTCGACAGTCAGCAAACTCCGCGCACGTCTTGAAACTCCCGCACTCGATTTCACACTCGTCGCCTAACAGTCAACCGCCAAAGCTTTTAAAATCTAAAGATGGGTGTAAGCTGATATAAATGATATTAGTACTATCGGTTTATTTATCGGATATCGATAGTATATTATTTTTAAACGAAAGGACATTTTTAAAATACCAAATAAGAACTATTTATTATTTTTTTCTCAGGTCACTGGCGAATCGAGAAACTATATATTTATTACCCCACCAAGGTGAACATGAAATAAACATCGAGTTGTAAAAAAATATACATTAATAATGATTTTGTAATAACACAGATCGACAGAAATCGCACTTTTTTTTAACCGGAGAATGAACGCGATAGATTCTGAAAGATCCTAGGTCTGTACATTGCTGATTCGAAAACCAAAAGTTTCCATCACGTATCAATTTTTTGAAAATCGCTACCAATGGATAAAAAAGTTCCCTTTTTGGCACTTTTCAATAATAATAATAACACGAAAACCTTACGTGCCCCAGAGCTGGTTTCAGGCTTAAATGAAACCCTCATCTTTTTTCCTCAATATGGAAAAAGAGTCATCAAAGTGGCACCTCAGATTTACCAGCTATAATGCTTTTTCTGAACTTACTTTTGCCTTAAAATTCTGCTATGTTGGAGACCTGGTAATTCAAAAATTAATTGTAACGGCTCGGATATAAGTTGGGAAGTTAGATGTTATTTTATAACAGTAACGAATTTTTAGCCGAGACTCTCACATTTTTTTTTATAATTTCTTCAGGTGATATATATCGACCAAAAAATAATGTACAATTACATTTTTCTAATACCAAGTTCGTCAGTGAAGACCTGAGAAATTTTCTAACCTGATCTGCAACAAATATTGCCAATGCTTAATGCAATGCCCCTTGATCTGTGACATACAAAAATATATGCCTTGCGGCCAAATCATAACTCGCTATTTTTAAAGGGTCAGAAAATATATCCGCAATGCGATCGGCGCAGAAGGACAACCACATATACCAGCCAGAATAATTAAATATAAATTGATACAAAATTAATTTGTTAAAGTTTGTTTTATATACTATGATTTGGCTCATATTATGGCTTTTGGTTTTTAGATGACCATCGTAGTCATTAGTTTGTTCAGTAGTCCTTCTTCTTCCCGGGGCAAACACCCGGCAGAACTCGTGGTATAACGGTTTGGCGTAAAATGTCAAACTGAAGTTTTACACGTTCACCAAACAACGGTTATGTTAAAGTATGTAAGAATCGGATAGAATTCCCAATCGGCAAGTAAAATCAGTTATCGATTTTTCATCCGCCTTTTATAGCGCCGTAAACTGTCAAAGTGCGACCATGCCGAGACATTGTAATGTCCCTTAAAAATGTGCTGCTTTAACTAAAAGTTCAAACCGCGGAAGGAAGGTTAATATTTAATAGCAGGAATGCACAGTAGGCTGAAAAATACTTGTATGGAAATGTAAATTCAGGGATAGCATAGGAGAAAACTGTTTTCAGTACTTCCATTTAAGAATTCAAAATTGTTATGCTTCACTTGAAACATTTCAAGTTCTCAAATGATGTCCCTAAGAGTGAACATGGAATATGGCATTATATACCATTGGAGGGTATTATAAATTTAGTCAGAAGTTTCAAACACAGTGAAGGAGCCATATCTGACCCTATATAGTTCAGTTCAGTTTTGATTCAAAACTTTTGAAGCTATCAACTCACTCGTGTATAAGTCGGGACGATGCGGATCGTAAAACTAAATCATATAGTTGCCATAGGAAAAATCCGAAAATTTGTAGAAAAAAAATTATAATTTCACCGTTTTTTAACATATTTTATTATACTTTGGAATATACACTCTTTATGTTAATATATAATCCCTTCCCTGCGTTTTCGCACTTTCCGGTAAAGTTTTCACTGACAAAAATAAGAATTCATATCGCTATCGGCTTAATAAGTCCAAATATTAGGATGAAGAATTTGAGAAATTTCGGAATGGTAAAATCTTAAGGACCGGACCACCTCTGTCAGAAGAAAGTATGAAGAAAAGATCAAACATAGAAATGACAAATTTAATAACTTGTGTCAGCTGTATATTGAAAAACATATAAAATAAAGAAAGGTCCGGCATTTTTACCTTCTTCACATGGGAAGACTAACAACAGTCCCTTCCAATGAGGTATAACATAACATACTTCTTAAGAAATTTACTGGTTTATACTGAAATTAGTTTAATTTGTTGAAATTAACGCTCGCTGTGGCCACCTTGTTTGAAAAGAGCCGCTATGTCAATTTTTGTATTGCTGCAATATGTATGGGAACAACTGTTTCAGCTGCCGATATATTTAGTCATATGTATAGGGAATTCGCTAATGGTAAGAATTTTTAAATGGAAACGCCGTATTTTGACATTCTGCATTTCGCTGAACAATCGTTTGAAAGTGAGAAAGAACTATCGGCTAAGCTATCGAAATCAAAACATCGGTAGTGTAAAGAGGAATCGATATTACTGTTTGTGGTCGACCAGCTCTAAGCTCTACTTCTTGGCAAAAACAGTTCGTTTCGGGCGTGTGAATTTAATACCTAAGTAGCCAGGCAGTGACCCCGCGGCGGATACGCAACACAGGCATCAGAATGAGCGCACCTGGCATGGACAAGAGAAAACTCTCGTAAGTAGAATTATCAACACTGCACTTTGTCGCGTTCTTGCCTTTTTCCTCAAACGCGCACACATATTTTCCGAGACGTCGGCAGAATACACACACAGCCTTTCTGAGCAGCAGCTGCGCGCAGGCCGGGCAGCGCAGTCGTCGTCAAATTGATTTTTCGCGGCAGAAGTTGTACAAGTCAGCAGACATTCCCGCAGATGCATTGGGATAAACATAGAGCGGGACCATCCCTGGCGAGCGAGGGGAGAGGCTGCAACGACACAAAAAGTGAGAGAGAAAAGGGAAGGGAAGGGGAGCGACAGCTGGCAGGTCCTGGGCAAGGCCAAGGACGTGCCGCTGCAAACAGCCATTTGCAAAATCCGTCAAAGAGGGAATTCAATAAATGCTTGTTTCATGTTCCGTGCGCCATGCAACTCGAATCGCGGGATCCGTCGGATTGCGCGATAAGAACCAGTGCGATCCACTCGCTCGCCAACTATTTCGAAGCCCGTTATCGACAAGAGTTTTACAGCCGCTTCAGCCAACTCGCCACCGCCCCCTTCGACGCCATATGAGTAATGGCAGCAGAAGCCGTTTATATTTGGCCCAGTTCTGCCTGCTGCCCAAGGCGAATGCGAATTGGCGCTGCCTGCGCCTTCGTGACGACTTCCCGCGTCCTTGGCCCTGTGCGGGCGCCCCTCGGCCCACTGACCCTGGACGCCCCCATCTGCTCGAGTCCCTAATCGGCCTCATCATCAGGCTTCTCATCCACTTCCCCAAGCATTTAGGCTGCGCTTGGGTCCAAGCTCATGCTGCCTTATCAGCTCTTAGATTCCCCTCGGCCCAAGTGCGGGTGTAGACTGAACCCAACCTCCCCAAGCGTATAAATAGCGCGTCACCTGCTCAAAACAAAAAATCCATACAGTGTGCAAGCAGAAGGGTGCAAGTTATGCTGCACGCGACCTCAACTGCCTGCTGCTTCTCTTGCTGCGGCGCTACCAATCCAAGCTGCTTCCGATCTGGCTGCCTCAATGTCGAAGCGCTGCCAAGCACTCCCACAGGGCAGGGCTAGTGCTCCCCTTGGAAGTGCTCCCATCCCTAACTGTTGCTTTGGTGAGTCATCCGCTCCAGGAGAATTTGTTGCTCCGCGTCCGCTGTCTGGGCTGCAATGTACCATGCGTGGTGTGTGTTGAGGGAATGTCGGCGGCCCAGTATAAGTACAAACGTATCTACGCTAATGATCACTCATGAGTAATAAGCAGTGTTATCTGGATGTGGCTCAGTCAGCCGCAAATGCTTTGAAAATGCTTTGCTGTTATAGACAATGTGTATTAATAGTAATTCCCCATTTCGATTAGCACATCGGGGGACTCGCTTTACGAAATCCTAGGACTTCCGAAGACAGCCACCGGAGATGACATTAAGAAGACATACCGAAAACTGGCACTCAAATACCACCCCGACAAGAACCCCGACAATGTCGACGCTGCCGACAAGGTTATGTCTTGTTAAAACATCTATTTACACATAAAACACTTCTAAAAGTCCTATTCCTTCTACAGTTCAAAGAGGTGAATCGGGCACACTCGATATTGAGCGACCAAACCAAACGCAATATATACGATAACTACGGCTCATTGGGCTTGTACATCGCCGAGCAGTTTGGCGAGGAAAATGTCAACGCGTACTTCGTGGTCACGTCGCCAGCAGTGAAGGTGAACTTTGCCATTCTTTGTCATTACTAGGTGGATGTTATATTCTCCGATCTCTTGCAGGCACTCTTCATCTGCTGTGCCGTGGTTACTGGATGCTGCTGTTGCTGTTGCTGCTGCTGCTGTTGCAACTTCTGCTGCGGCAAGTTCAAGCCGCCGGTCAATGAGTCGCACGATCAGTATGCGCATCTCAATGTGAGTGATGTTTGAATTGGCCCAGCTAAGTCCCTTTCCTGCCCTGTCCCGAACCCTCGTCCGCTACTACTAACGGAACACATTTTGATTTGGTTAAGAGAAAAAAAAAACATAAGAAATTCAATCTGGTGCAAAGTCCACACTAAAGCTCCACTAACGCATGCTCCCATTCTTTCACACTGTAATACACCATACCGAGCACCCAATCCATGATCCATTTTGATGATTTTTGTGAGGAAATCCATAGCGCAATCCGTTCGAGCAGCTAATGTTTAGTCAAAAACGTGCTCCTACATATAACATTAACGCTTGATCAATAAATGCCTAACCATTATTTAGTATTATGTGGTTTATCAGCTTCCTTGACACGCTACCTTCTTAGTTTGGGTTTGCTTTTTTAGTCCGTACAAGCCTTCAAATCTCTGCACTGTTTGTTATTTGTTAAACATTGGGGTAAGTATGTATAGAGTGTGTTTTTCGGCTCACAATACCTCATACGCAGGACAGACGAGAATGGCTATCACACATATAATTCTTCGACCAACTTGAGTTACGTTATCCCTATTCTAAATTTGATCCCAATTCCGTTTGTTTTATAGTGTACTTCGCGAAAATCATCAAATGCTTCCAACGTCTCTCACTCTCCATCCAATCTAATGTAAACCAAAGACCTTATAATAACAAGATGAGGAACGCCATACAATTTTATCGCACTCGAATTTCCTGCTGGTTCCAGGCTCGAGTGCTCTAGAGCCAGCCACAGCCGACGGCTGTCTGTGTGCATATTCACTAGCATTCTAGATCTTAAAGATACTTGCTTGATATATATTTATGCATATATACTCGTTATTCCATTGAATGCTTGCAGAAAAATTGCTTGCATATGAAGATTGCAATGTATGGACGTGGTAAATTTTTTTATTAAAAGGTCCTTAATACTAACGAACGTTAGAAACTGAGCCAGTGAGGTATTGAATTCCCAGACAATAATTTTCATTTGATCCACGATTGCTTCTCTTGTTTTTTAAGTACTCCATTTCGCATTCAGCTTAAGTTTGCACCAACTTCAAAGTGCTCTTCCTTTGTTTGTTTACAAGCCCCGAAAGCAAAGCAGACGATTTACGTTTATATTTTTATTTACCGTTTTTTCTAAAAATTCTTTGCGATCGACTCATCATATCCACTACCCACCACCCACCACCACACACTCGCTCTCGACCCGCTTCCGCCAGCGCCCTGATGGCAATCGAGATGTCAGCGATCTGCCGCCACAAATGGGACAGCAGCCACGTCTCGTAAGTATACAAATCCAAAACGACACCAGCACCAGCACCGTTTGACCTGCAACCCCTGCAACTAAATGATAAACTAACACAAAGCCACTAACCAAATCCGAGGGAATCTTAAGCTGCAACCATTGTAAATTTCAAAGTTCCAAGGAGGCAAGCTTTTTTGTTAAAAATGTAATCGAAAACTAGCACTGATCAAGGGAGAAAATTAACCAGAGTGGAGAGATAATGGTGTTAATGAAGGGGTTGGAAGGGCTGCTGTACTTGCTTGGGTAAATGTTTTTGATTTCTCGAAGCCACTTTGCTCTCATCACGCTAATTTTGAGTTCGTAGTGTTTGGCAAAACCACAAAACTAACACTAGTAGCTTAAGTGTAGAATGGTACATGTCGTAGACCCGCTTTCGACCCACAACACGTTTTTGACTAAACATTGTCGGAGGGCCAACTGCTTTGAGCTCTGAAAACAAGAAAACAAAATTCCATATTCGCTAATGTATCCTATCTCTTGTGTGCCCCCAGGAGGATGTTGATCTGGACGACGTAAATTTGGGTGCGGGCGGCGCCCCCGTAACATCACAGCCACGCGAACAGGCCGGAGGACAGCCGGTGTTTGCAATGCCGCCACCTAGCGGAGCTGCCGTTGGAGTTAATCCCTTCACAGGCGCACCAGTGGCCGCCAATGAGAACACGTCGCTGAACACAACGGAGCAGACCACATACACGCCAGGTATATAAACAGACAGTTCAGAAGACAGTCCCAAGGAGAGGTTAACCAACCAACAAAGCGTCTTTGACCATCGAACTTGTTATCTTTGTGCATAAATTGAACCAATATTGTAACCTTCGGTCGGTGTACTCTGTCAGACGCCGATCAAAGAACACACTAGCAGTAACTGCTTGGATCACCAAATTTACTTTTTCCACGTGTGTAAAATGTCACATATAGCTAGCCATACCAACACGTCCAGACAACAAGGGATCTATAAAAATACTCAGATCTCGGATTTGCATATTAAGTCTTTTTCTCACACCTTGATTGACTCAGTCCTCCGCTCCTGAGGTCTGCTGCAGCTGTTCTCAAATCTCCTTTATTAAGGAGCCGTCTGCAATCTCACTTTCCGAGCTCTGGAGAGCTTAAGTCTCTTACTCGGCCTGGAATATCTTGAAAATTGTATTTAAGGGCCCGTCTGAAATCACACTTTCCGAGCGAAAGTTAAGGCTCTAACCCGGCCTGGAATATCATTTATATATATAAGGAGCTGTTCATATATTACAACATTTTCTTTCTAACTTATTTTAAATACGTTCCCCCTTTATAATCCAGACATTTTGTTTTCAATAACTAATATAATAATTGAATGTTTTAAAACTATTTTGATATTGAGTAAAAACATCAAACAATCATTTAATTACGTAATATATGGACACGCCCTCAGTCAGTCAGTCAGCTTAGTTCAGAGATCAAGAATCACTGCCATGACATGTACAATTAATTCTGTTATGTTTGATTGGTTGCTTTGTTTTTACCTATCTCTCTCTTATTGTTTGTTATGCAACGCATGAATTTTGCTTTGTTTTTCACTTATCACCATGTCTTCTATTCTCTCTCTCTTTCTTCGCCTCTAGATATGGTTAATCAGAAATATTAGGCAAGTGCTGCAAACGATTCAGATACAGACACACAGCCCTAACCCGTAACAAAAAAACAGAAAAGCTCGATATGTTTCGTAACTATTAAAGTTGTTTTTAAGATGCGCGATATGTTGCAACAGTCAACATATAAACTTATGTATTGTAAGCCGTAGCACTTAGCTCTATCTTTAAAGTCTTATTTTGAGGTGGGCTCTTGCCAGCCGACCGTCAGGTTGATCTTGGTCCATTTGGAGTAATCGTGTCACCAATTCCATTTATTTGAAACCAGCCACCTAGCAAGATCTATTGAGAACTCGACTTCACATCCTGTGGCGCAGTAACTTGTCGCCTTGACTAAGTTGTATATGCGAAGTTAGTCTAAATATTTGCTGCTTGATCGCTCTCCTTCCTGCGTATGGATTCAGTCGTAGTGGACAAGATTGTAAAGATATATATGTATATGATATGTGTTTCTAGTTTGCATTTGTGTCCTCGCCCAATCTAGCTTAATTGTTCGCGAAATCGCCTCAATCGGTTCTGTTAATGTGTCGGAACTATTTATGTAAAGATGTTTTGTCGAGCGACTCCCAAGCAGATTGCTCCGATCCGATCCTAATGCAAATGTAAATAAGTCAAGTTATACAAATAAGCATCACACAGACAAGCAGAGGAGGACGATGAAGGAGGACACTAAACACTACATAGGGCGGAACTTAATGGAAAGATAAAATATATATATAAATATAATATTAATCCCCTATTTATAAATATTAAATACAATTAATCAAAAGTTCAATTGTAACCCCCAAAAGTATTGCACTTGCACATGTATTCAAAATTGTTTCAAGTTAAATATCCTCCTGTTCGGTTCAGTGTTTTTGTTAATCCCTTTATCGGCTTTTGAATGTAAATGAATGCGTGCTTAGTCCAGCAGTAATTAAATGTTATGTATATCCTAGTACCCCAACCCCATCCTAAATCATTTACATCAATTATATGAATTAATGCATCAGAGCTGGCTCGGGACTCGGATCAGTCGATCCGTTTTTAAGGCTTTTAAAGAATGTCCGTACCCCTGGCCCAGCCATAATATAAACAAAGACCGTGTAATAACAAGATGCAGAAGAGAGCGACTGATTCTTAAACAAATTCAAGTGCGAAACAATGTTATGGCGTTAAGCATCTTGTTATTATTATGTGTTTGGTATAAAAAAGCCTACTTACTTGGCCGTACATATATGAAATTCAATTAAAGGTGATTACATCTTACGGTCTTGCGTGTGTATTTATTGTTCGTCAAGTCATAAGCAAAAATAATTAGTAACCTACATTTACTTAAACAATTGTTTCCAAATTCCAATTGTATTCTGTATCTATAACACGTTGAAAGCGAAATCAATAAATTTACTATACAAACTCAGCCTGTGTGGTGTGTCTTATCCTCGGGTGTAGTGTATCCGGAAGTCAACGGACTCCTGTGCCAAGCTCGATAAAGCTTACCAAGGATGGTAAACAAACCGGACGCCAACCCGCCTGTCGCGCTTCGTGAGAGAGAACTTTCGACGGCGCCAGCTGACAGCAGTTAGCTTTCACTCCTCGTTCGCTCTTCTCTCGCTTTCCAGTTCTCCGGTTGTCCGGTTCTCCGGCTTTGTTTTGTTTGCGGGCAGTAACAGGCAGGCAGGCACATGCGCCCTGGCCAAGAGCTCCCCAGCAGCTCGCTTCCGCGGGGGCTCTCTCGCGACGGCTCTAAACTTCGCCGCAGAGTTGTTCTGGTGCCTCAGAAGCCGAAGGGCAGTCCGTCGGAAAGTTAGTGCGAAGTGCAGACAAAGGGAGGAGACTTTTCCTGGCTGCTGCTCCTGTTCACCTCCAGCTCCAGCTCCAGCTCTAGCGCCTGCTCCTGCTCCTGCCAGCAACATAAAAGTGGAAAATGTGATGTGTTCGCTTTAATTGTCGGGGATAAATCAATTCCGCTGTTAACTAGATTACTGAACAGACCTGTCCGAAAGCAGCAGCGGAAGCGAAGGGGCCAAATCAAAAGCAGGCCGTGGAAAAATATCCGCACTCTTGTGCGTTTGCGTGTATGTGCGACAGTGTGTGTGCGAGTGCGAGTGCTTGTGTGTGTTCGCCTTACTTTTTTCATGCGCAATTTGGGTTACAAAGCGAGAAAAACGCTGCTTTAAATGCATTAAAATGTTTTAGGCACGGGCTTCATTGATTTTCCCACGCACAAGAGTATGCTGCTCGGAGCGAGCCAGTCACCAAGTCCACCCCCGGCACAAAGGAACCAGGCCAGCGATGTGGACAAAGACGCAGCAGCTCTAGGCGCCCCGCAGTCGTAGTCCCAGCACCTGTTCTTAGGGCTAGGACAAGTCCGCCTGCGGACAAGGACCCTCAGGAGCACAGGCGGAAAGCAGAACAGGCATCCTGGCGCCCGTACTGCCGAGCAGCGGCTTGTCCGGTCTCGTCGGCGCCGCCAATGGCAAGCACCAGCACCAGCCTCACCTCCTCTCGCCCACGCACACGTCCTTGCCGGCCGGCATATGCAGCAGTGACAGCGGCATCTCCACGCTGAGTGCCATTTCGCCGCCGTTATCCACCGCGACCACAGGTGCAACTAACGCAGGAGGCGGCGGCGGCGGTGGCGGCAGTCCCCAGTTGCGCACCTCCCCGGCATTGAGTATGCTGGGCAGTGCCACGGCGACGGCCAGCGCCAAGCTGGCCAGCAGCGGCGGCGGCGGCGGCACTCTTACCTCTGGCATGCTGGGCCCGGCGGCTAGCATTGACCTCGGCAGCTCGCCCCTCTCGCACCGCAACTACAGCAACTCGCTGAAGGGCTTCAGCTTCCGGCGGAGCTTCGACGACAAGATTATCACGCCGCCGTACTTGTCACGCGCCCACGCAATCCCCTATCCGCACTTTCATGCGCCGCAGCCCACGCCCACCACGCCGCATCACCACCATCTCCATCAGCATGCGACTGCGAACGGAACAGGAACGGGAACGGGATCGGGATCCTGTGCCGTTGGTGGAGGACTGTTCTCGCCGGCTCACCAGCAGCCTCTTTCACTGTCAACGGTGGCCGCGGCTCTGCCTCTGGCGCCGCTCTACGGATCCCCACTGGCGCTGCCGTTGACGTCGTCCCAGTCCACCACAAAGCTCTCCTACCGCGACGACTTTCTTCAGCAGATTGGATACCTGCCAACCACGCGCATCTACAGCACCCCGACTAGCATCGTGGACGAGGACAAGGCCCAGCAGGACTTCCTCTCGCTGTCGCTCTCCCCACCGCTCAACCGGCGCCGGGATATGCCGGCCCTGCGAGGACCTTTCGTCAGCTTGTAAGTACACACGGAGAGTTGAACCCTTCGATTTGTATCCCTAGCAATCTGGGACTATTTCCCATGACTTTTTAGCCTTGTAGGGTACCAGACATACATCTTTGACATTTCAAAATTTTAAATTTGGGTGATGATCAACATGTTCTAAGCAATATTTGTCAATATTTTGCCGGTTTTAATTTAACAAAAATCAAAGAACTATTTTATATATCTGCGACAAAATCGATCGGAAACGAAGAAAGGAAGATATTTTGGAGATGCTGAAGTATGTAGACCCTTGCAGTTTGCAGTTTTATCCAACTTTTCCCATGCTGTAGTGACTATGAGCACCGAGAATGTGCGTAAGGCGAGTACTATGTATAAAAGCAGATTTTCAACCAGATTTCCAGATATTTTTTGTACATTAAAATCGCCTTTAATTTTAATAAGAAATATGTACTTTAAATAATTTACTGATTTGTACCATATTTTAAATTATTTCACATTTTACACTTATATTTTCAAATTTTGTTTTGTTTAGATCTCTGTAAAATAAACGTTAGTTTGACCAAAGAGTGTTGAGTTTCTCTAGAGAGGAACTATACAGTCTTTGTTTACATCCCGTGTACTATTATATACTGTTATTTTACATTTTCCAACGCCATACGTGGAGAAAAATTCAATAATCTGAAAAATCCCAAAATTCTCCTTCCAACACAACTGCATTTAGTCCAATGCTTTCTATTTTGTCATCACTAGATTCTTTTTTATTGTTGGTATCCATCTTCGAAAAACCCTTCCGCGTTAACCTTCTTAAAATTTATAGTTTCATTTCACGGAACACAAATCTACAAATGTTTTAAGGACATAAAAACAGCAACAAACATTGATCAATTGGATAAAGTACAACGCATATAAATATAACTTTTTATTCCCTTGCAGGGTATTATAGTTTTAGTCGGAAGTTTGCAACGCATGTATTTTATATATTCTTAATCAGCATCAACAACTTTACAGGCAGTCTTCTTTATATTCTCACTCGTATAAAAGTCGGAACGGGATGTACTCCGAGATCTAAGCTTCTTATGTTATTTTAGAATTTCGGTTGTGATTTTATAAAAATCGGACGACTATATAATGCAGCTGTCAGAGAAGGAGTCGGTAAATGTAGAGAAAAATGTAAATGAAAATGTATATATATAAAAAATATATTTTTATACCATAGTAAATAGATCATTAATAATCTATATATAATATATATCAGTTAGCAGTTAGCATCCTTTGTCGTTTTAAGATGTGAACAGATGTCAATCTTCCCACTTACTTAAAAAAAAAATACAACAAAAAATTTTAATATGCACAAATTTTAGACTTGCAATCGTAGAAAGTTATATATCAATTTAGAAAAATGTTGAACATACTTAAACTTTGAAAAATCAGTTGGTTCAGAAGAAATAGTGGCAAAAAACGCAAAATGCGGCCGATGTGAAATCATTAGTCAGTCACGTAAATAAAGTAATCCTTAAAGCAACATAAGGGGGTGAACATTAATTTGTCATTTTGTTATTGCGTAGTATAATTATTATTTATCAACAAAATATGCTAGCCAAACGTTTTTAAGTTGAATCATCCTACTTCTTTAGATTTACATTTAAATGGTTATATGTACATACATGTACATAAGTTTTCTTAACAAAATCCCAATTATTCCAATATATGCCATCATATTTTGGCTATATGCGAGTACATTAAAATATAGAGCCTTAATTCCTAATATTTTTCTATTAACATTCTTATATTATACTAAAACTATTTCAATTTTTTATATGGGTGTTTTTGATATACTAGACCAATTTGAAAACAATTTTAGACGAGATTTATAAATTTATAATTTATATTATTACGGTAATAATATTTAATTTAAGATCCGGCACATGATAAGGTTTTTCGATAATACTGAAACCGTTTATTTTTAACGAATATTTTTCTTTATGGGGTCGGAAAGGCCTTCTTTTCTTTCGGACAAAAAATAAAAATATCCTGCAAGGGTATAGAAAGAAACAAACTTTTTTTGTCGAAAAGCTTTACAACTCTTGTTTATTGAAAATCAACCTTTGGAAAAATTTTGTCCACCGTCCAAAATAGTATACAAATTTTAAATTTCGCTTTTTAACTGCTATTAAAAAAAAAAGGCGGCTTGAAAAGTTTGAACATAGAAGAAGCTTGCCAATTATTTTTGACCAAGATATGATAGGTTTTGATCGAACTACCGTAGCAGAGTGTTAATTTTTGTTTCTTGCTCACCACACTCTTGATGCTCATCGTCACTACGTGGACTGACGTCCACAGCGGAAGGTATCCATATGGATGCTGGGTTTATAAATGTCCTTTATTTGATGGAACTTATATAAATATTGGACATCTTTGGTATAAGGGATCTTACATATTCTATTAGAGCTTTCTGTTGATATTAGTCTCAATTTTAGCATCGTTAAGTCAGCCAGATACAGCGTGGGTGTCGATTTCGTCCCACCTTCCCCTAAGTATATTTACATAAGACGCCTGCTGGCCGCACGCGAGCATCCCCCTGCCCAGCAGGTGAAGTCAGCTCCACACACTCGTACTCACCCCAGCGCAGAGGCACTGCAATTGACCGTAACGATGACGTTTCTCGCTGCCTTTCTCTGCTCTGCTTTTGCCGTGATTTTCTCGGTGATTTGTTGTTTTTATACGCTTCTTTTGCGTCTATAAATAATAATACGGCGGGAGCGGAGAATAAAGATTGTGCCACGGTGTGCGAGGGTCCGGACAAGTGTGTGAGCACAAGGGTGGCGCTTGGCGAGAGTTTTTTGCTTTGAAGGAGTCGTTAGCAGATCCGAAATAAGCAAGTATTGAACCCAGTGAGTCAAGGGGGCGTGGAAAAATCAATGCACTCTGGTTAGTCACTTATGAAATTAAAACACTAGCATGTTCCGACAATTGAAAAAGTTCTCACCCCAACACTCGAAACCCACTTTGAAAAATTCTGGAATTTCAGATATTCGAACAACAGGGTTCGAACAACC
>VNJR01007236.1:0-23331 GCA_008042585.1 Drosophila punjabiensis
AAATTAATATATTTGTACTAGACGGAAAGGTATATGTTAGACGAAGGAAAAATGTAGTTTTCAATCCGAATCATACCAAAAAAAACACTTAAACATGGCGGAGAAATTTTGATGCTATGGGGATGCTTTTCCTCGTCTGGAGTAGGGCCAAATTTCGAGATAAAGGGAAAAATGTGTGCCCTAGACTACCTCAACATAATAAAGTAGGTTATGCTGCCCTATGCAGAAGATGAAATGCCGCTGAAGTGGGAGTTTATGCAGGATAATGACCCCAAACGTTCGTCCAAATTAGTCAAGAAATGGGTCCAGGACACACAGCTAAATTTAATGGAGTGGCCCGCTCAATCCCGTGACTTAAACCCAATTGAGCATTTATGGGGCATACTAAAAAAAAGAATTGGCGGCTTTAAGCCCAGAATTAAGAAAGAATTGTGGGAGAAAGTGCAATCAGAGTGGTATGGCATTAATCCCTCAATTTGCGCCAATCTGGTTGCTTCCATGCTTCGTCGGTGCTCTGCTGTTATCAAAGCTAAAGGCTGTACCACAAAATATGGATAAACAAGCTAAAAAATTAAAAAAAAAGGCGTGAAGTGAATTTTAGCGTTTTGTTTCTATTATTTTTTCCAAGGGAAACAAATAAATTTAATTTTTTAAAATTGTTAAACAAATCTATAAAATATTTGTGTTGATTTTTATAACATATACTTAAATATATGTTACCAAAAAAATAATTCATTTATTATCGGATACCCGTCTTATGAAATAAATGAAACTAACTGAAGCAAAAAGTTTGTTTCTATTATTTTTTCCACGACTGTATATAACAAGAAAGGAAGCTAACTTCGGCACCCCGAAGTTTGTATACCCTTGCAGATTCCAATTGTATAAATTATAATCTATCCCAATATAATATAATATGAACTATACATATACATACAATTCTTACAGTTTTACATTTTTTCACATTTTTACATGTAAAGTAAAATGTAATTTTTCTCCACGTTTACCGATCCTTTGTATGCCAGCTATATGATATAGTCGTCCGATTCTTATGAAATGTACAACAAAATTCTGAAAAAATATGAAATACTAGTATCTGAAAGTAGAAGAAATTATGTTGAAAACGAAGTTAGGAAGCTAACTTCGGCACCCCGAAGTTTGTATACCCTTGCAGATTCCAATTGTATAAATTATAATCTATCCCAATATAATATAATATGAACTACTTTCATATACATACAATTCTTACAGTTTTACATTTTTTCACATTTTTACATGTAAAGTAAAATGTAATTTTTCTCCACGTTTACCGATCCTTTGTATGGCAGCTATATGATATAGTCGTCCGATTTTTATAAAATTAAATCCAAAAATCTGAAACAATATCGAAAGCTCATAACCGAGAGTTGATCAAGATATGTTAAAAAACAGTAAAGTTATAATTTTTTTTCAACAAATTTACGGATCGGTTGTATGGCAGCTATAGGATATAGTTGACCGATCCGGCTCGTTCCGATATATATACGAGTGAAAGTATATAGAAGACTATATACAAAGTTTAATTTAGATAGCTTTAAAACTGAGGGACTAGTTTGCGTAGAAACGGACAGACGGACAGGTGGACAGACGGACATGGCTAGATCGACTCTGCTGTTGATGCTGATCAAGAATATATATACTTTATAGGGTCAGAGATGATTCCTTCACTGCGTTGCAAACTTCTGACTGAAGTTATAATACCCTGCAAGGGTATAAAAACAACATGAAAACTATGATGAAATTATCGTAACGATCGCGATAAAAATGGAAAAATACATTATTTTATTATCATTAAAAATTTTTGTTTCTTATAAATTACTCGCCATACGTCGCAGACTTCGGTTATATTTTATTCTTCTTATGATTTTTGGCAAGCCTTCAACTGTATCAAAACTATACGACACCTTTCAATTATTGCGCCTGGAGAGAAAGAAATTGTTTCAAATATATGTTTTTTAATTTCTATTATCAATGTAATTAATTTCAATAAAATTGACCAAATTTGTTTTCCAACAAGGGAAATGGAAGAAAAAAAGCCTAAAATGATACTGGCTTGAAATAATCGATATATCACGGAAAATTTGTCAAAAACTTTGTGTTATTGTGTATTTTAGCTCTGGAAGATGTCCAAGTTATTTGATCACGATGAATGTCACATAATATTTATAATTAGCAATTTGTTTGCTTCGTTGTCCACACTTGCCGCAAGTTGCAATAAGCCTGTGGCACGAATGACTGCTTGATGGACGATGCAATTTTCGGAGTACATTGCCAGAGTAGCCTTAATGAAGGCTGCGTTCTTAAAACCGCGCCAAAGAACAACACGACTTCAATTTTTAGACAAAAACTTGTTGAAAAATTGGGTTTGAAAATTATTTTCTTACTTTATTTTGATAATACCCATTTTTTAAATATTTTTCATTACAATTATTTTTTTTATTGTAAAAAAAATTTAATCTTGACGGCTCAGACGGTTTTTCGGCACTATTGGAGAGATTTGGATAAGGATCCACATATATTCTCTAAACGCTACTTCGGAGGCGGATACGCAATGTTATAGGGAGCCTCTAATGCGTCTGTAATCCATGATCTGTACTTCACAAGCTGCAGGATGAACAGTGACAAATACAAAAATGTTTTGCAGGATCGTCTTCTTTCGTTTTTGAAACAAAATATGAAAGGATATATTTTTTTATGCGAGATAATCCACTTATTAACAAGTGCATTAACAGAATGACCCATCGCTTCATAAATGATTACCAGAAAGGTGTGCCAAATAGAATGCCAAATGCCTCAATAGTGAATTTTTGAATTTTAGTCGAAAATTGACTTTAAAATGTAGCCAATTCAATGCCTGAAAGACTTTTTGAGGTAGGAAGGCTTTAAAGTGGCTCTATTTATTAAAAAAATATTAACAATTTTTTTTTTTTTGTCGTACAGTTGTAGGCATGCCAAAAATTAGGCTTCTGAGCTCTTTTTACCGCTACTTAAAAACGCAAGAGCCAATCAAAGATAGAAAAATCATATTTTAAGCAGAATTCATTAAGCATCAATGCTGCATGCTTCCGCATTTTCCTACGAGGGTCAAAACTGAAATTTTCGGGGTGTCGTATAACTGTGGGCAGGAGTGTATTATGTCGCGGTCAGGTGACACGACTGCCCGTGGTATTTCCTCTCTGGCCTGGGCTGTCACTTTGGGCGTGCTAGCCCTGGGCGTGCAAGGTTGTTGCGGCGGGTCAGTTGGTGCCTGACTTTGCGAACTCTGCCTTGCTGTTGTTGCCTCCTTGCTGCCCTCCGATATACTTTCAGTCTCCATCCTCGGCACGTGTGCGACTCGACCCAGGTGCGGGTTTGGCCGTCGCACAGTAGCGCCTCTAGAACAAAAGCCGTTGCAAAAATCAAAAAAGTCGATGTCGTCGATTTTAACCATACTTAATTGACAGAAAATTTCCCAAGGATTAAGAATCTATAATAAAATCAATTTTTGGATTTTTTGTAGAAGATATGAACATTAAAAGTTGAAAAATATTTCCATTTTGGCATCATAGGAGAAAAAAATTGAAAATTGGTCGACTTTCAGGTAGCATTACTTAAAATGTAGATTAGCTATCGTCATGTTTTTTCTTTAAACGATAGATAAGCTGAAAAAAACGGCAGTTGAGTTTGGGCTTGCACAGGTAAATCGCTACCTGCCAGGTGTACATTTTTTATCTTCTGAAGCCGATAAAAGCCACCGAGTACACTATAACTACGGCTTTTGTTGATATTTTTTAGACCATAATCAACTTTCATCGGCTGCGTCTGCGGAAATGCAACGGCATAAACCAAAGCAACTCAGGGGTACAATATACCAAAATACCAAAAAATCTGGTCTTAGTCGCGAAAACGCTTATTAGGGTTAAAATTTTGAATGTGTTCATGTTTTTTTATATTGAATGAAAAATCTTTCCTCTACATTGGTTTTTAAATAATATTAATACAAAAAAGACAAAGAAACTTATTTTTAAGGTCAGCCAAAAATTATTTTTTATAAATTAATTTTTTTTTTTTTGCATTCGAAATATTTTTATTTAAGCAAAT
This sequence comes from Drosophila punjabiensis, assembly GCA_008042585.1. Lineage (NCBI taxonomy): Eukaryota > Metazoa > Arthropoda > Insecta > Diptera > Drosophilidae > Drosophila > Drosophila punjabiensis. The sequence continues at coordinate 4,120 of VNJR01007236.1, forward strand.
ACATAAAAATAAAGATAAAAAATTAAATTAAAAATATTTTTTTAAATTTGTCTTAATAGAAAAAATTCATTTTTTCACTTTGATACCCTATAAAAAGGCGAATGGGTGGGCGTGGCACATTATCCAATACATATGTAAATTTTCCCTTCCTGCTGGGTTTGTTACCATGACTTCTGGTTTCGGTGACGGACTTTTGTGTTTTGTCGCTAACTGTGCCAGCTTCTGCTTCACTTCCTCGGTGTGATCCGTTCAGTTTGTAAATGCCGCCAACGTGCGTCACAAGTCGTCGAGTTTTCCTGACGAGTCCAAACCGAAGTCTTCTGCGTATTCTGTTAGTTCCGTTTGATCGCCAGATATACCCGTGCAGACATTACTTTACCGGTATCGGTTTTTCTCTTGAAACCACACAAACAGCTCGGGCGCAACTGTGACGATCTGTCGATGTTCGGTCGGCCCAGGATTCGTCGCATATATTTGTTTGTTTCATGTGGGGCTGTTGGAAGAGATTCCCGACCCGGTCCCAGAGTATAAGTCGGGAGAATTACACAGTAAGTGGTTAATGGTAACGTTTATTCAGCTATGGGTTTACAATTTGGTGGATACTGGATCGCTCGCTGTGCTTCTTCCGCCAGGATCTGTGGGGTTCGTTTCCGGGCCGGTGCACTAATCGTCGCGTGGAGAAACGAGGCCGCCTCCAGGAGAAACGAGGCCGCCTCCAGGAGAAACGAGGCCGGACTCAGGGTGCCCGCCAGGTGCCAAGAAGAGAGCTGTAACGGAAAGAACGGTGGGTGGTGGCGATCTGTTAGTTGTCCGCGGGATTCACTCGGGAACCTTTCGATGGGCCGCGAGTGCGATCTAGAATCACCTCGGGGACCTTTCGGTCGGCCGCAAAAGCGAAAGAGAATTACTTATCTCGGGAACCTTTCGGTCGGCCGCGAGAGCGAGAGAAGCTTAACTATCTCGGCAACCTTTCGGTCGGCCGCGAGAGCAAGAGAGCAATAACTCGGGAACCTTTCGGTCGGCCGCGAAAGCAAGAGAGAAATACTTATATCGGGAAACTTTCGGTCGGCCGCCAGAGCGAGAGAGAATAACTTAGCTCAAACTTAGCTTAGCTTAACCTAGCTAACACGATAACCTTTCGGTCGGACGCGTATGAAAAATAATCAAATGCATCGATTTGTATGAACACATGTCGTGGTTTAAAAAAGGCCAATTTCGCGATTGAATTATTAAAAATTTTGACACCCTTATTATTTTTAATATTATTATTCTGACATAAATATGTAAAGAATGTAAACTAAATGTTGAAATCAAACAATTGATTTTTTTTTTATACCCCTGCAGGGTATTATAATTTCAGTCAGAAGTTTGAAACGCAGTGAAGTACATAAAGTAATGGCCTTTGAGTTGTCGCAACTAGCACTTGAAGTAGGTGAACTGCGGTTGAGGTTGGTTGAGTAAAGTGCCTTTTGATTTGAAGACGATTACTGACTTTATTGGTAAAAATATAACGGTATTTATAGCTAAAAAGTGGTTAACAAATATGCTGCTGTTTACAGAATATAGTGTGAAAGCGTAATATAGCTTTCTGTATGCTTATCGAATATGCGGAAATGAGACCATTGCCCCACTCCACTTCATTCGTCGTCAGCAGAATATCACATGCGCTTGACCTGGTAACTTTACTTTATTGTGGCTTCATATGATATTGCTGCGACTGACAAATTACAAATTATGTATTGTTGCTATTGTCGTAATTATTGTCGCGACTTAACACTCATTTTAAAATCTGAATAAAACTTTGCAGATAGTCTTCTATATACTCTCACTCATACATAAGTCGGAACGAGCCGAATCGAACGACTGTATCATATCATGTAGAAAAAAAATTATAACTTCACTGTTTTTCAACATATCTTGATCAACTCTCGGATATGAGCTTTATATATTGTTTCAGATTTTTATACCCTTGCAGGGTATTATAATTTCAGTCAGAAGTTTGCAACGCAGTGAAGGAGTCATCTCCGACCCTATAAAGTATATATATTCTTGATCAGCATCAACAGCCGAGTCGATCTAGCCATGTCCGTCTGTCCGTCCGTCTGTCCGTCTGTCCGATTATACGCGAACTAGTCCCTCAGTTTTGAAGCTATCTGAANTCTACTTTAAGATACAAGTATTTCATATTTTTTCTGAATTTTGTTGTAAATTTCATAAGAATCGGACGACTATATCGTATAGCTGCCATACAAACGATCGGTAAATGTGGAGAAAAATTACATTTTATTTTACATGTAAAAATGTAAAAAAAATGTAAAACTGTAAAAATTGTATGAATATGAAAGTAATTCATATTATATTATATTGGGATAGATTATAATTGATACAATTGAAATCTGCAAGGGTATACAAACTTCGGCGTGCCGAAGTTAGCTTCCTTTCTTGTTAGATTTAATTTTATAAAAAATACTTTTTCACGCACACTTATGCACTTGCTTACTCTCGTGCTTACTCATTCAAGCAAGCGATTTCTATTTTTAGATTTCCACCCTCACAGCTTTGTAGGAGCGCAGAGTGCGCGATTGTCGTTGCACCGACTTATTTGTTGATGAATTACTGATGAACGGTGTAATTGTTACCGCTCTCACTTTAAACTGAGAAAAGCCCTAGCAGAACAATGAAAGCTAATGGGAAACGAAATGAAAATGAAGAATTTTACACTGGGCAGTGTATTAAAAATTGTTTTTTTATCATGTGATGGCAGATCGCACTTATATTTGTAAACTCCTTACGAATAATATAACGTCTATAATATATGCAATCGGTTTCCATTGAAATAAAATAAAAAGAATGAAAACTAACTTACGCACGCCGTACTTACCCTTGATGATTGTAAATAAATTCTTCATATGTAACATAATTATATACAAATATATATGTCGGATAAACCTCCACACAACACAATAACTTCTGTTCAGTAAGAAAAAAAATTAACTCAGTGGTATCTTGATGTTTATTTCACAGCACCACAAGATCATTGTGGCACAAGAGCATTGTGTTTTATAAAAAAATGTATTTTGCTCCCCACCTCAGATTTGACAAAAAAATGTTGCCGTGTTTATAAAAAACAAAAAATTCATTTCTTTCTCCACCTCAGATTTGACAAACATATGTATTTGGCCGTTGGAAACAAGCAATTTCGATGTGGTTGCTAAGGCTGCCAGGCGATTGGTAGAACAAATCGCTGAGACACACTAAACATAAAATACCTATAAAATGCAAGCGTTAACAATAATATTGTACAAGGTACAATGATGTTTTTATTAATTAATCCAGCTAATTTTATGAAGTAAATGGTAAAAGGGCTAAAAAAGCTAAGCTATTAAAGCTATCTAAATGAAACTTTGCATATAGTCTTCTATATACTTTCACTCGTACATAAGTTGGAACGAGCCAGATCGGAATAACAGGATTCGAAGCCAGTGCATGCATGACCAGGTGAAAAGATCTCTTTTAGAGACTAAATCTCCAACCCTACTATTGTAGCCGGCACCTGCGCACTTCAACTGCGAGTAGGAGTCACATAGTCAAAAAATTAGTTAATTGACTCCAAGAATAATTCCTTTAAACTCACATTTGCTTGTATCTCAAGCGAATGTCATATTGATTACCTTACAGACGGATGTAAGAGTCGATTGCAATGCAAAGCTAATAGGTTCAGGCGAACTGCAGAGAGGCAGAGAGCGTCAGTTGTAATTGCAGTTCCGACGAGCAGCAGCGGTCTGTCGGATGTGAAGATGTAGGCAGCAAAGACGACAGCTGGGCAGAGAGCGTCGCAGCAGTAATTGACCAATAAAACTCCAAGCTTTTGTAAACTCCTGCGAAGCAGACCAAATTTAAAGTCACTGTGTTTTTATTCTAACTGTATTTATAGAACACAGAGTCGACGACGAAAATCTGCGATTCAAGATCAATTGAGTACGATTACCTAGGTAAAACATAAGATGTAAAACAAATTTTTTTAAATATTTCTTCTTACATAAATATTATTTAGAACTTATGTAAAATATGTGGCCTTTCGATATTTGATGCCATTAGAAAGTTATAGCGGATATATAAATAATGTGTTTTTTAAACCTATCTCCATTGGATCTCAAAATCGGCCGAACCGAATGACTTGAAAGTTGTTGGACATGTTAAATACATGTAAACGCTTGACATGCACTACAATCATTCCACAATGTTAAAAACACAATTTTTTTATGCAAAAAAACTAGGAAACAACGCAAGTTCACAATTTCTATACCCCTGCATTTTCATTTCAGTCAAAAGTTTGCAACGCAGTGAAGGACTCTATAACGTATATATATTCTTGATAAGCATCAACAGCCGAGTCGATCGAGCCATGTCCGTATGTCTGTCTTTCTCTCCGTCTGTTCGTTTCTACACAAACTAGTCCCTCGGTTTTGAAGCTATCTGAATAAAACTTTGCAGATAGTATTCTTATATACTTTCACTCGTATATAAGTCGGAATGAGACGGATCAGTCAACTATATCATATAGCTGCCATACAGCCGATCCGTAAATTTGTTGAAAAAAATTATAACTTCACTGTTTTTCAACATAAATTTTGATCAACTCCGGGTTATGAGTTTTATACATTATGTTAGATTTTTAGATGTAATTATATATAAATCGGATTACTATATCATATAGCTGTCATAGAAACAATCAAGAAATTTGTGAAATAGTTCTTAGGCTGGGGTGAAGCTCAGTCACGCCAGGATCTCTTTACAGAAAATTTATAAAGATAGGACAATGGGTCTTCGATGAACGGTGGGCTGACGTGAGATGGAGGTTGTCAGCCACCGGGTTGCCAAGCTGGAAAACTCTATTTTTGATATAAGCAAAACAGCGAAGGGAGTCCGCGGTAGCGCGTATTTGGGTCTGGCTTGTGGCACCGCGAGGAGACCGAGAGGGATCGATTACGGAACGTTTTCTACCCGTTAGGAACTATGCATCTGCCAGCTCACTGGCAGATTCGGTATTTTAGTCGGGCGCTAAACAGAATTTAATCAAACTTCATTTTTCTATATTTTTGGATTTGTATTATTCATTTATTTTTCTCAGTGTATTTTTCTTTCTTTTCTCTTTTAAATTTTTATTCCTCGAAATTTCCCCCAGGGTATATATATACATAGTTTTATAAACTTTATTTCCTCATTAATGTTCCACAGTGTATTTCTATATATTTGTTATGGGTTTTCATAATCAGTACGCGGGGTTAGTTTTGGTTACAAAAGGGCTTGCGCAAAGTGGGAGGTTAGGGTTACATTCTGGCGATACCACATCGAGTCCCGCCGAGATTTATTTTGCACTTCCGCCGCTGGTCCTGGGCCGGCACAAGTCCCTCGCGGCTTTGTTCCGGCTGGTCTGCGTCAGCCGTCACTCGACGGCTGGGTTACTCCTCGTCTGTCTCCTCAGAGGTGGAGGCCCGATGGCTTGCTGGTGGCTCCAACAAAACTCGCTGTTTTCGATCCCACTATTTCTCCACGTGGAGTGGCAATCGCCAGCTCCGTGTCGCACAAATCACGTCCGTCTCCCTTGACGTTCTTTTCACTTCTCCAACTTGCTCCATGTGGAGTGGCACTCGCCACTCCGTGTTTTTAGCAAAGATCCACGTCAGGCTCGCTCCACGTCTTTGTCACAACTCTTCTGGTTTTTTCCACTGCGAAGTTCTCGTGGCCTCGCTTCGAGAACTTCTCGAAGTTTCTTCAATCTCGTTTCCTCTCGCTCTTTCCTTAGGGCGCGTGCCAATTTTCGGGGGTTGATTGTATGGCGTGATCGCGTCCTTTCTCACTCACTCCTACATACTTTTTCAGTCATGTGACCACTGCTCGTGGTGAGTTTCGTTGTTAGGCTTGTGTGTGCGTGCTCGTGTACGTCGAGATTTTTAAACTAGCGATGGTAGTTTGCGATGGCTTAGCTTAACTATCGTATAGGGCTTTGTCAAGCCTTAAATAAATTTATATTTAACTAAATCTATTATTATCATCTGCTATTGTTTTCATGATTATTTTCTATTATTTACATTATTATTTCCTATTATTTATATGGCTTATATTATTATGTATTATTTACATATTTATTTGTGGGGAGCCGGCAGGTTCCTCACAAATTAAAAAAAAAATTATAACGTTGTCAGTTTTCAACACAACTTCTTCTACTTTGAGATTCAAGCATTCTATATTATTTCAGAATTTTGTTTTTAATTTCATTAAAATCGGACGTCTGTATCATATAGCTGCTATACAAATGATCGGTAAATGTGGAGGTATATTACATTTTACCTTACGTGTAAAAATGTAAAAAAATTAAGACTTTGAAAATAATATAAGTATGAAATTAGTTCATTTTAAATTAGATATGGTTAGATTATAATGGAATAACAGGATTTTTTTTTGCTTCAAATCACCTAAACGCAGTAACAATGTACGATTGTTTTTTAATGTTGCACACAACATCTGGATTATTTTGTTTAATTGCAGCTTAAATGGTAAATGAGCTGTTCTGCCTCCTTAAAAATTTGCTACAATGTCAGAAGATGCAACGGTCAATGCAAAGCCATATTTTTTTTTCATATCTCAGCAAGAAGTAGCGAAATAAGAAAAGTTTTCTGCCAAAACTGTAAGCATAATGCAGATTCAATAATGGTGTCCGATTTTCAATTCTACGCAATATCCACACAAAATTTCGTGAGAATCGGTAAAGCCGGAGGAGTACATAAAACTGACGAAACTGCCAGTATAATGCGAATGAAAAATATATGTTTTGGTAAAGACGTTTCGGAGGTTTTACAACAAACACTGTGACACGAAAATTTTATATATTAGATTAGTTTAACAGTTTTAAACCAAAATTCTGAAGTATTTTAAATTATAACACTCTGCAAGGGTCTAAAAGAAAAAAAAAAAAAAACAAAGCAAAATGGATTCTAAAGTGTGAGCGGTATTCGAGCCCATGAACACTAGATTTTCTGTTCGATGCCTTAACCACTAGGCCAAGCAGGCTCGGGCGACTGATTAGAAGTAGAATCGGACAATGCGGGTTTACATACCATCTTTTCTCTTCAAAGTGAACGGTCGTGTTTTTTTCTTGCGCTCTCGTTTTGTGATAAATTTGTGATAAAATCCATCGGGGTTTTATTTAAATTGTCTATCTTGTGCATAATATAGTTCCCGTTCACTTCGTGTGTGCATGCACCTTTTCTGCTTTGTGTATTAATCTATTTTAATTTCACAATTTAGTTTGTGCTTTGTGTGTGTTTTTCCATTTTTTTTCTTCATTTATTTTTGTGCCTTCTTCGTTTAGCCGTTGTTTGCGCCGTCGCGACAGCTAAGCGATTTTAAGCTTGCTTACTCCTACGCTCTTCCGCTCTCTTGCTCTCCCGCTCTCTCTGTGCAGTTGCACTTTTTATCTTATTTCTCGCCCTTACTCTCTTTAACGTAAAAGATACAGTGGTAAGTCCCTATAATGACATCTGTAATTGTCTGCTTCGTTAAAGCCTGCAATAAGGTAATTTCCCAAGATGATGTCTCCATCGGCTGCTGGTTGTGCGAAAACAGAGTGCACGCCAAGTGCATTGAGGCTAGTGCTCGGACGCTAGACGATGTTAAAGCTGAGAAAGGCTTTCGCTACTGCTGTGTGCCCTGCCGCGAAGTTGAAAGGGAAATCAAGTCTTATGCGGCAAACCAGGGGCAGTTTTAAAGAGCTATTATCGAGTTTTCGTAAAACTCATGATATGCTTTTAGCGCTGGATAGTCAATTTAAAAGCCCTAAGCTATTAAATGAATCTCCGAAGCGCAAAATAAAAAAAAACTGGAGGGCCGCATGCGGGCGGCTCCAAGCAACCCGCTGCGCTGCCTCAAAAGCAGCTTCCCCCGGCACTGCCCTCGACCTCAGGATCATCTTCACGAACCCTGAGATCGAGTACAAAAAAAGATTCGGTATCCGAACGTGCCGCAGGAGTGACCATTCCGCCGACTATATCCGTTTTGTCCTCTAGGGGTTCTGAAATAGCGACCCCTCAGAGCCCCGTTAATATATCCCCCAGGGTATCAGGCATGGACTACCAGCCGATGCCGGCAATGCAGCTGCTCAGTCTGCCTTGCCGAATGCTCTTATAGTAGTTCCACCCACAAAACAGATATTCGTTTCGCGGCTCTCCCCTGATCAGACATCGGATGATGTAATTGCCTTTATTCAAGGCAAAACAGGAGCCGAAAAAATAAAGATTAAGGTTTAAATTTTCTTATGCTAGGGACATATTATCTTTCCAATTTCCGGCCAGAGTATATTGTTGTCAAAGAGTACGAAGCTAAGAAAGAGAAACGCCGGCCTGTGGGAATTACTCTTCCCAGGTCCGATCAGACCATTTTGCCCTCTGCCCACACTACCGTCCCAAAAAACTTAAATTCCCTTATAATTTTCTATCAGAATGCAAGAGGTCTACGCATTAAGCTTCCAGACTTGTATTCTGATAGTTTCTCGTTTGTGTCCCAGGTCATCGTGTTCACAGAAACCTGGTTAAAGCCGGAAATACTTAGCTCCGAAGTTTTTCCAACTGTGTTCACGGTTTATCGTCTAGATTGGCCTGTCAGACGTGGGGGTGGTGTCCTTATAGCGGTTGACTCCACTCTCACGTCAGAATTAATAACTTTTGAGGAATGAAACGATGTTGAATTCCTTTGTGTAAAGCTATCAATTAACGGTAGTTTTATTTATATTACTTGTGCTTATATTCCTCCCTTGTCGGAACTTCCTATATATTGGAACCATCTTTCCGCTATCCAGTTGATTTCCAATAAACTTTCGGATAGGGACCATTTAGTAGTGCTAGGTGGTTTTAATATCACTGGGGCTATTTGGTCCACAAATATATCCACAAATACACTTTTAACATCAACGCAACATGATTTTATTGCTGGCACTTCGCTGTCACAAGTCAACATTCTTTAGAGCGCTTGCTTGATCTTTGTTTTGTCTCTGATTTCTGACCGACCAGTCACAAAAGTTCTCTCCTTTCGCAATTGGGACTTTTCGAAATTCTGAATAATTTAATTTCTGAATTTAATTGGTCCGATCTATGGATGTACACTGACTTTACAATGCCATGAATTCATTTTTTCCTACATGTGTTTCGTTACACTATCTATCAATCTCGAATAAGTCCCCTTGGTTTACTAAAGAGTTGAGTCGCCTTAAGAATATAAAATCTAGGCTGTATGCTAAAATTAGACCCACCTGCTCTCCTACTGCACTTTCTGCCTATTTAACAGCTCGGACAGACTTCACCGTTCTGAACGCGCAGTGTTATAAAAACTATTTGGCTCGCTGCAGGGCCCAGTTCTCACAGGACCCTAAACGATTTTATAATCTTGTTAACACTAAACGTAAGCCCTAGAATTATCTTTCCTCTCTTTCATTTGAAAATAAGACCGCAAATAATGATCAGGCAATAGCCGATCTATTTGCGCAGTTTTTTCAAATCACATATTCAAATTCCACGGATTCAAGTCAGACAAATTCTTACAGCATGCCCAAGTCGAACCTTATTTTCAGTCCTAGTTTGAACGAAAACTCTCTTCTTATTGATCTTCATCGCGTAAAGCCTGTTTATTTGCCTGGTCCCGACGGAATACCAGGTTGTGTGCTTAGGTATTGTGACGAAGCCCTGTGCAAGCCCCTTCTTAAATTGTTTGCCTTATCCTTAGAAACTTCCCGCTTTCCCCTTATTTGGAAGGAATTATTTATAATTCCTGTCCACAAAAAAAGTAGCAAATGGGGAGCCAATAACTACAGAGGAATCTCTAAGTTGTCGGCCGTCCCGAAACTTTTCGAAAATGTCATTACTCCACATTTGCAGCACCTTTGTCGATCAGTAATTTCTCCATGTCAACATGGATTTATTAAGCGAAGATCAACAACAACAAACTTTATGGACCTCACTTCTTTCATCATAAAGGGCTTCCATAACAATCTTCAGACAGATGTCATTTATACTGATTTCAGTAAAGCATTTGACTCTGTTAACCATTCACTTTTTGTTAGGAAACTCGACTTAATGGGGTTTCCGGATGATCTTCTTAGATGGATCTCAAGTTATCTGATTGGTAGGACGCAGGTCCTTTTTAAAAACAGCTTGCCGAATGTTATCCGGGTTAACTCTGGCGTCCCGCAAGGGAGTCATTTGGGTCCCCTATTGTTTACATTATTTATTTACGACCTGCCCAAAGTCTTGATTAACTCTAGAGTACTTATGTACGCTGACGACGTTAAGTTTTGTGTGCAATATTAGGACGCTGCTTGCCAGTCTGATTTACAAACAGATCTTGATAATTTTCAAACATGGTGCCGGCTAAACTTATTAATCTTAAGCGGCTCTAAATGCAAGCTAATGACATTCTCTCAATAATGATGAATGTCGTTCGGCTAGACGGGATGTCTGCCAGATATAGGATTTACAACAAGATCGTGCAGTATTGCTTGTATTTACAGGCCGTGCTATTTTAGATGTTAGGCGGTTTACCTTCTCGGTAGTAACATGGTGCAGGGGAATCGCTCTGTTATTTTCGAAAAAAGAAACAGTTTTTCAAATAGCTTTGATAGATATGGAAGGAGGTCGATGAGCCGATACGAAGAAGGCTGGGGCTTATTTTTGCTATGCTCCTGGATCATAGTAATAACAGACTTTTCCATTGGTTAGGAAAGTAGCCCCATTTAGTATTGCGTTGAATATATATGCGATGCGTAGCCTGAAGGCTTTAGTCGATTTGGCTTAAACGCATTTTAATTAGAAATTATATTTGTTATTACAATAAAATAATAATTATAATAATAATAATATGCGTGCATCTAACAGCACACTTGTGCAATAATTATATATTTGGGAGAAATTAAATCGTGACCAGTAGCTAAGTAAATTGCTGGTCTCGATAGACACAAGCTGGACGTTCGGTAGAGTGAATTGGTTAAAGGCTTGAATGCGTTTTGCAATCGATGGGCAAGCTGTTTGCCCTTTCTTGGTCCATAAGCACCTGTTTGTGAACGAATTGACCATTCGGTTTTTATTGGTAGTTGAATGTTTGAATGAGTCCTCAATTGGGTAAATTTAGTGCCAGCCGGAGGTGGTTTTGCAATGTAGGCACGTTGGGCCTGGTTCTTTTCGATAGAAAGGGCTTTCGACAATTTTCGAGATGCTTCGGAGACCTGTGAGTCTGAGTGAGAAACTATTTCTATTTGAGCACTTAAGCGTTCAATTCTTGGAGGGTGTGTGGTCGAGAGCTCTAGCGTGGAATGTTTAGCAGCAGAGGACATTACGTCCATAAGGCCCGAGCTGCCGCTGTTCAGATAGACAGCGGAGAACAAACAAATAATCAGTTTTAGGCTCGTCTATAGTTTTGGCGTTTATCAGCCTGTGCGGAACACATTTAGGTAATGCGAAGTCTTAATGTCTGGTTGTTTTTTTGAATCTGCGGGCCAGTATTTATTTATTTATTTATTTAGAAAATAGCAAATTTCTGCCATTGTATAACCATATCCTTACCTCTGACCGGGTAAGGAGTGTTTTTTAATGATATGCTCCGACTCACATCAGGTGGGCAAAGGCAAGGATAGGTGTCTTAAAATAATTTCACTGTTTACATCAAGGGACAGTTCAACATGTAATAAAGAATATAAATCATTATAGGCCGTACATAAAACGCGGAAAGGGTCGTGCATCTCAAAATTAGATTTACACACATTTAGTGCAATCGGTCGAAAATAACGCGACGGTCTTGAAGGGACCGAGAAACTCAACTGACTTAACAGATACGATGACGAATTGTGACCATTTATGAGTTTGTGAAGGAACATCACTCCGTGGCAGGTCCGACGATCCTTCAGCGAGGGCAGGCACAAAAGACGTAGCCTGTCGTTATAGGAAGGGAGGTGAAGATGTGATTCCCAGTTAAGTCCCCGTAGAGCAAACAAAAGGAATTGTTTCTGAACTGATTCGATAAGGTCTTGAAATTTCGCATATTGAGGTGACCATACACAGTATGTAGGCCTTCCCGGTGGAACAAAGTCTATCTTATTATCAGGAGTTACAATGGCATTTTATAATTGGGGCCCTTTGGAATTGATAAGAAAATCTCAGTGGGGGTGATTTGCGTTATAACCACCAGGAGCTATAAAGCAGCTGTCTAGTGAGTTATAAAAGTTCATAAACTCGTTTCTTGCAATATTAAAATGTGGAGGGCATTTGATTTCTGATACGATCAATGGGCCACCGGTTAGGTTTATTTGTAGGCATGTATGTAGTTAATAGAGAATGATGATATTTTATACGTCGTTTTATAAGTATACCGGTACCCGTGTGCGGTTTACCGTCCAGGTGGTCGCTTGAAATATGTAGCCGGTAATATGAAAGTTTTTTTATTAGTTAGATGGGGTTAAGAGAGTAGCATTATCGATATTTATTAAGTTATTCAGGTTATTCAGGAACTGCAGGAATTAATTTTTTGCCGGGAAACGCCGTTGGCGTTCTAAAGAAGTCATTTAAGTAGACTTTTCTTTGATCAGCAGATACATTAGGAGGTTCTGGTTTCAGATTAGATCTTAAAGGGAACTTTCAACCGACATCATGATGTTGTAAGAGTAGCTAATGTCAAGGTCACAAAATGTTGAGCGCTGGCAAAGCAGACACCAGGAGTGTTAGTTGATGACGTGAAGATGTTTGGTTGGACAGAATGTTTAACTCTGAACTAATAGCTGCGTCTCTGAGTTCTTTGTAGATAGCAGTTTGGTTTCCGCCTTCATTATTAATCTGTATTTTCGTTTCTGAAGTAGTTATTAGTTTAAGCTTATTGATAAGGTCGAAGCAGTTGTGTTTCCAACTGTAGGTATGAGGTGGCTTTATAACTTCTATGACTCCTTGTGCTTGACCCTCATCTTTATCGACCTCGCCAAGTATGGGATATCTTTTTTCGTATCTTCCTGTGGCAGTGTTGTCTAAAGTTTTGAACGGGCATTGTGAACTCCACAAAGAAGTAATTTAGTCTTATTTACTTAAGCAGCCAAAAACAAAAGTATAATGCGAAAAATGTCGCGCGCGACATGTCTCGTGCGAATCTGATTAAAATAAGATATAAAAATAAATTACATTTCATTTCTACTGAAGATCATCCCTCGGACGTGTTGACATAGACCCCACCAGTTTTTGGGTATCCTCGCGCGTAATTTTTGCCCATTCCTGCATTATTACTTCCTTAAGCATTTTTTTCTGTAATCGTGTGTTTTCTAATTCTGCGCTTAAGAAGGTCCCACATATGCTGTATTGGATTGATGTCCGCAGATTGAGGACGCGTTTTTAGCCATTTACTGACATTGTATAAGAGCCAGATGCTGAAAATAAAACTCTTCTTCTATGCCCAACCGTTGCGCACTTTGGAGTAAAATCTCGCGTAATATGGCCATATAGTCCAGATGGTTCTTTGTAGAGTCTATAAATATAAGATTTCCCACGCCGCCTGCTGCCATGAATGTTTAACAGTCGGGTACAAATGGGCTTTATCCAGCGCAGTACTCCGTTTTCTTCATATAAGCTTTTTACCTTTTATTCCAATTATACAAAACTTGCTCTCATTGGAAAAAATAACGCTGTTCCAACACTCTTGGGCCTTAGAAACGTGCTCATTAGCAACATCTTTTTTGTTCCGAATTACATGACTACATGACTATGGTACCCTCCTTTATTTACCACTCTCCGTAAAGCCTCTTCTGATACGGATTTGAAAAACCGATCCTTAACATCTAACGTTAGCTCATGGGAAGTTTTTCAGGATTTTGTTTCACCAGTTGAATACATTTTTCTCGGCTGCACAAATTTCCTTTCCTTTAGACTCCATCATGACAGAAACGACGTAAATTGCAAGGCAGTCCTTTGCACTCGAGTGCATTTCAAGAATTTTTACTATAGCTTCCAGAGATATTGACAGTTATATCTTGGTGTATCCAGACTTTTGTGGATGCATTTTTTGGAGTACTTTTCTTAAAAAATGAATAAATATTTAAATATTTTATCTAAAATAAAAAAAAAAGTGAATCTGAAAGACATTTTTCCAATTCATAAAATGGTAAAAAATTATCTTGGTGTGTACAATAGTTTCTATTATTATTCAACGTCGAAGCCAGAAAGTTTTTTTTTTCCAGGTTTATCCAGAGATATGTGAGCAAGTGTATATACTAGTGACAATATATAAACTATCTGCAAAAGTTCCTGCAGAAGGCTTCAAATCAGAGAGACAGTTTGCTTAGAAACGGACAGACGGGCATGTCTATACGGACTCGGCTGTAAATGCTATCAAGAATATGTATATACGCTTTATAGGGTGGGAAATGACTCCTTCACTGCATTGCAAAGTTCTGGTACACACGTGATAAAACAAGGTGGATACCAAAGCGGAGTACTTAGGAGTAAAACGTCAGTTTTTTTTTATTTAATGACAACAATACTAAACATCACAATAATAAACATCAAGATATTTTTTTCGAATTAGTAATTTTGCATTTTCGTTGTAAGGATAGTACAGCGCTAAAATTTCAGTTGGGTAAAATTCAATATCTTTCGATTGCGGATAGAGTGACCAGGTTGTTAAACGCATTATGAATTGGAATTAGCAGCACTCTACTAGTATTGCTCAATGTATTTATAATTGCCTAAAAACTGTATACACCCCTTAACATACATATTTTCCATTTTAGGGTTACTAGAATTGGCTCATAGAGAGTACCAAGCAGTGGACTACGAAAGTGCAGAAAAACATTGTATGCAACTATGGCGACAGGATAGTACTAACACGGGAGTTTTATTACTGTTGTCATCTATTCATTTTCAATGCAGAAGGCTTGATAAGTCCGCACAGTTTTCTACTTTGGCAATAAAGCAAAATCCTGTTCTGGCGGAAGCATATAGGTAAGTTTAAAAAACAAAATGTTAATATATATCTTAATATATAAATCTCCTGTCACGATGTTTGTCCACGATGGACTCCTAAACCGCTTAACAGATTTCGTTAAAATTTGCACGTAATATGCAGTTTGGTTCAACTTGAGAGATAGGATTGCTTGATCTCTAATTATTATTATTATTTATTTTTTTTTTCTGGACGTTGATGCACTACGGTCAGTACACTCAAGTGGCCCATCGACACCAAGCACGTGCCTGTTTGGGTTAGATGTTAGTAGACGCGATGGAAAAAATAGAAAAGAATACGAGGAAAATAACTACTGGCGTGCTGCCTGGTAGTTTGCATACGTACTAAGTGGGTTAGGATTAAGGTTTTTAGTCTAGGAAGGGCATCTACGTTAGATGTTATTGTGTACAAATCGTTATAATTTGCACCTAAGACTCTAAAAGGTTCGTGCAGTTCAAACGAAGTTCTACAATGGCGCAAGACTAATGGCAAATAGGATCTAGTGTTTCTACTCGGAACATTAAAATTCAGCTGACCTAACAAGTCAGCACTTTCCACGTCACCGCGAATAAGATTGAAAATTAAGGTAATGCCTAACATAGTTCTACGATTGGATAAGAAAGGTAAGTTAATTAAAAGGAATCTTGTAGAATTTGACGGTAATCTACGGTCTGCATCCCAGTTTAAACCGCGTAGAGCGAAAAGTAAAAAATTCTTTTGAGCAGATTCGATGCGATTACTGTGGACTCCATACTGAGGATTTCATACGCAAGATCCATATTCTAAGATAGGACGAACTAACGAGGGTCATTGAATTCTTTCGACCACCGTTTTATAAATCCAAGCACACCCCTGGCTTAATTCACCATGCACGAAATGTGATCAATGAATTCGAGTTTGGGGTCCAGGCGAACGCCCAAATCATTAACTAGATAAATTCTTTCTAAAGAGCAGCAGTTCAGCGTATAAGTCGCAAGCTTAGGAACGACACGAGATAATGTCATTAGCTTGCATTTAGAGCCGCTTAAGTTTAATAAGTTTAGCCGGCACCATGTTTGAAAATTATCAAGATCTGTTTGTAAATCAGACTGGCAAGCAGCGTCCTAATATTGATAATAATATTGACAAAGCTTAACGTCGTCAGCGTACATAAGTACTCTAGAGTTAATCAAGACTTTGGGCAGGTCGTTAATAAATAATGTAAACAATAGGGGACCCAAATGACGACCTTGCGGGACGCCAGAGTTAACCCGGAAAACATTCGGCAAGCTGTTTTTAAAAAGGACCTTTTGCGTCCTACCAATCAGATAACTTGAGATCCATCTAAGAAGATCATCCGGAAACCCCATTAAGTCGAGTTTCCTAACAAGAAGTGAATGGTTAACAGAGTCAAATGCTTTACTGAAATCAGTATAAATGACATCTGTCTAAAGATTATTATGGAAGCCCTATATAAATGAAAGAAGTGAGAAGTGTTGATCTTCGCATAATAAATCCATGTTGACATGGAGAAATTACTGATCGACAAAGGTGATGCAAATGTGGATGGCCGACAACTTAGAGATTCCTCTGTAGTTATTGGCTCCCGATTTGCTACCTTTTTTGTGGAGAGGAATTATAAATGATTCCTTCCAAATAAGGGAAAAGTGGGAAGTTTCTAAGGATAAGGTAAACAATTTAAAAAGGAGCTTGCACAGGGCTTTGGCGCAATACCTAAGCGCATAGCCAGGTATTCCGTCGGGACCAGGCAAATAAACAGGCTTTACGCGATGAAGATCAATAAAAAGAGAGCTTTCGTTCAAACTAGGACTGAAAATAAGGTTCGACTTGGGCATGCTGTAAGAATAGGCCTGATTTGAATCCGTGGAATTTGAATATGTGGTTTGAAAAAACTGCGCAAATAGATCGGCTATTGTCTGATCATTATTTGCGGTCGTATTTTCAAATGAAAGAGAGGAAGGATGATTCTGGGGCTTACGTTTAGTATTAAAAAAAATTATAAAATCGCTTAGGGTCCTGTGAGAACTAAGCCCTGCAGCTAGTCAAATAGTTTTTATAACACTGCGCGTTCAGAACGGTGAAGTGTAGTAGGAGAGCAGGTGCGTCTAAATTTAGCATACAGCCTAGATTTTATATTCTTAAGGCGACTCAACCCTTTAGTAAACCAAGGAGGCTTATTCGAGATTGATGGATAGTGTAACGGACCACATGTAATAAAAAATGAATTCATGGCATTGTAAAAAATGTCCATGGCATCCGCCATGTCAGTGCACATGTAAAGATCGGACCAATTAAATTCAGAAATTAAATTATTCAGCCTTTCAAAGTCCGCCTTGTGACTGGTCGATCAGAAATACTCTGTACATCAGTCCCCATATCGAGAGTCACATCGAAAGTAGGATGATAAGGATCTTCGGGTTGCGTGAGGGGTTCCACCCAGAATTTCGGACATGGTTGACTTGGGACAGCGAAATGTCAAACAAGCCAGCAATAATGTCATATTGCGTTGATGTTATGTATGTATTTGTGGAATTATTTGAGGACCAAATAGCTCCAGGGATATTAAAATCACCTAGCACTACCAAATGGTCCCTATCCGAAAGTTTATTGGAAACCAACTGGATAACGGAAAGATGGTTCCAATATATAGGAAGTTCCGACAAGGGAGGAATATAAGCACAAGTAATATAAATAAAACTACCGTTAATTGATAGCTTTACACAAAGGAATTCAACATCGTTTCATTCCTCAAAAGTTATTAATTCTGACGTGAGAGTGGAGTCAACCGCTATAAGGACACCACCCCCACGTCTGACAGGCCAATCTAGACGATAAACCGTGAACACAGTTGGAAAAACTTCGGAGCTAAGTATTTCCGGCTTTAACCAGGTTTCTGTCAACACGATTACCTGGGACACAAACGAGAAACTATCAGAATACAAGTTTGTTTGCCAGAAACTGGTAGAGCATAATGTTTCAAAAAGTTCGTTAGGGACATTTATTTTAAAAGATGAAATGTCCCTAGCATAAGAAAATTTAAATTTTTCCACCTTAATCTTTATTTTTTCGGCTCCGGTTTTGCCTTGAATAAAGGCAATTACATCATCCGATGT
This sequence comes from Drosophila punjabiensis, assembly GCA_008042585.1. Lineage (NCBI taxonomy): Eukaryota > Metazoa > Arthropoda > Insecta > Diptera > Drosophilidae > Drosophila > Drosophila punjabiensis. The sequence continues at coordinate 22,251 of VNJR01007236.1, forward strand.
CTGATCAGGGGAGAGCCGCGAAACAAATCACTGTTTCGTGGGTGGAACTACAATAAGGGCATTCGGCAAGGCAGACTGAGCAGCTGCATTGCGGGCATCGGCTGGTAGTCCAGGCCTGATGCCCTGGGGGATATATTAACGGGGATCTGAGGGGTCGCTATTTCAGAACCCCCAGAGGACAATCAGATATAGACGGCGGAATAGTCACTCCTGCGGCACATTCGGATACAGAATCTTTTTTTGTACTCGATCTCAGGGTTCGTGAAGATGATCCTGAGTTCGAGGGCAGTGCCGGGGGAGGCTGCTTTTGAGGCAGCGCAGCGGGTTGCTTGGAACCGCCTGCATGCGGCGCCCCGGTTAAACTGGGAATTATAAGACTTACCATTTTTATATGGAGACTGTTATGCGATTTTCTAAATTCATAAGTTCATTACGGCCTCGATTCCGACGAGCACTGTTCCCAGCTCTTCCGCGTTGAGGAGCGCGCTGCCCACCGCTCGTAGGAGTAGGTGCTTGGCAGTTTTGACACCTGCCTCCCATAGCCCGCCCATGTGCGGAGCCCGAGGCGGTGTGAACGCAAATTCGCATCCGCTTCTTGATGCGAATTCGCGAATCGCGTCTGCCTGCTCCTCGATCTTGTCGCGAAGAGCCAGGAAGTGGCGACTTGCTCCGACGAAGTTCGTCGCGTTGTCGCAGTGTATTGTCTGGGGACATCCTCGGCGACCAATAAACCTTTGAAGAGCCAATAAAAAGGAGTCAGTGCTTAGATCTGAAACAATTTCTAAGTGAACCGCTTTGGACGCAAAGCGTCCTCTTATTTTTAACGTCGTATAGACAGGGCCACAAAAATCAACGCCACATATCGCAAATGGGCGGAGAGCACGGAGTCTATCTGCGGGTAAATTTCCCATAATTTGAGTCATCAGTCGAGGCTTGCATTTAAAGCAGCGCACACATGATCGAACTGTCTGACTGCAGAGTTCCTGAGCGTTTACGGTCCAAATACGCTGTCGTAGGATGCTCACTAGTGCTCGTGGACCGACATGAAAATTTGAATGGTGCAGATGCCGGACGTAGCTCT
>VNJR01007239.1:0-12458 GCA_008042585.1 Drosophila punjabiensis
TCAAATGAGCGAAACGGTAGGATGTAACGGGTAGGGACTTAAGAGAAAGGGCTTTTACCCTTGGCCTCGGCCGTTGCACTGAGGAAACGGTTCCCACGTCGGAACTCGGGAAACGGACCGAGGCTTTATAGGGAGGTGTAGGCAAAAGGAAAAAGAACAGTAGGAGCAAGCATAGAACACGGTAGCAACAAGTGGTTTTAAGTAGTGCAAAGAAAAATTAAAACGTGAGTGCGGGAAAATAAAAGGTGGAGAACAATAAATGGAAAAAAGAAATTTCCCTTACAGCGTGGCCGTGACACACTCACCGGCCACGGTATTTTTTATTTGTGATGTTTTCGGTGCCGTTTTCTTTGCGTACCTGCCGCCGGCAACTGTCGTTTTTTGGAGGTGCCTGGAGGGCAATGAACATCCGCTAGAGCCAGTGCCAACAGGCCGCCGACCCGTCCGTCACGGAGTGGACAGTGCTTTCACTGCCGGTAGAGCGCAGCCGAGCCACCACCGAAGTTACCGTCATCAACCAAAGCCATTTTGGCCATCCGGATCCGGTGAGTCCGTTCCGAGCCAGCGCCGTCCGGGACCGGCAGCAAATTTTTGGGCGTTCGTCCGCCTTTTGTGCGTGGTCGTGGAAGTGAGGCTTCTGCCCGCACTCCGTTTAAAATTTAATTTAAAATTAATTATTGTTATACAGTTCCTTTTGTGTTCGGGTCAGGGATTGGTGCAACACAGGTGCTGTGAATGAAAAGGAAGAACTAAAAAGAAGTTGAAAACATAAAGTACATAAACTGACCCGCCCTTGTGGTTTCTTTGGGAGCTCCAGTAGCGACCCTAGGTAGAAAAAGGGGTCGTCTTTTTCTCCCTCAGCCCGATTTTGGCCAATTTTTGCCGGCAAAAGCGCCGAACAGCCGACTTCTTTGATGTTCTAGTGGCAGCCTTGGCGCAAGCGCATCCCTGGCTAGGGTCACGGCTTCGCCGGGAATAGGTCCTAGCGGAACATACAAGCATCTGCCATCGGTAGCATAAGTGTCCTGCCATGTTAGTTGTAAGGATCTAGATGTATATAAATGTATATAAAGGATTTAATTTGTAAATAAAAATGGAGTAGAAACTTTACATGAGGGAGATGGGCCGGTCGCCAGATCGCCTGGAATAGACTCCGGTCCGCCGGAGATGGGCGATGCCGGAAACACCAATGCCACCAATTTGTCAAAGTTCGCGTCCAGCAAAAGTTGTTTGTTTATGTTATTATGTAGTGAGTTCCTGTGATGTGAGTTTTGTGTAGTTCCGAGACGTCCGATATATCGGTAATTTTGATTGTGCGGACTGCGGGCATTGGGTCGAACCCGCCCTGGGCATCCATGAGCTAGCCCGGCGTTGCCCAGAAGATGCAGTTCCGTTACAATTTGTGTTGTATGTATGTATGTATAATTAATAATTTATACTTTATTTTTCTTGGAAGGCAAAGGGCAGTTTAGTGACCGACGTGATGTGTGGATGTGAATGTGAACTTGGATGTATGGATGAAATAATGTAATAATATATATATTGTAACAAATTTCGGCCGCGATTAGGGGCGCGGGCCGAGATCACTACGGAAAGCCGAGCGGAACTTTTTATTTAATAGGTGTGGCTGTCACGAACCCGGCCGTGCCAACTTTCTAGCCCCGAAGAGAGGTACACGAGTATTTTTGGGTTATTTCTGAGCTTTTCTTTATTTTTCGCCAATAGGCGTGTTGTTGTCGGAAACGATCGTGAAGAAGCAGAGTTAAAAAAAGCAAAGCTACCAGACGTCGCGGCTGTCAAGTCCTCGTACTTGCGCAGCTTACCTCCTTTTGAGATCCTAGTGGTCACACTAACTATCGTTTCGCGGCCAGCGTTGCCAACTTACTTGAGGGTCGAAAGCCCTTTCGATTTGGCGGCTTTCGTTACATTGCCCCCTTCTCAGACTCGAGCCTCCTGGCCGAGTATTAATGGATTAGGGTCTCGGTATGGGGCCAGGCGATTGACGTGCACGGTCCTGGTGGCGCGCTTCCCGGGCAGCCTTATCTCGTACACCAAGTCAGAGTGACGCCGGATGATGGTAGCAGGTCCAATCCAATTGGATTGCAGCTTCGGACATCGTCCCACTCTCCGAGTAGGGGAGCAGAGCCAAACTTGCTCCCCTTCGATAAACTCCACTGGATGCGAACGAAGATCGTAGCGTAGTTTGTTGGCGTTGGCGGCGGCCGTTAGACCCTCTGCGTTTCTCGTATGTGGTCTTGCAACTGTTTGACAAAAGCCGGGTAACTTTCTGGGCCAGGAGATGGTCGACCATACAACAGTTCACTTGGCAGTCGAAGCTCGCGACCCAGCATCAGTAGCGACGGTGAGTATCCGGTTGATTCATGCGGGGCAGATCGATAGGCCCACAGAGCTAGCGGCAGAAGTTGGTCCCAGTCACGTTGATCTGTGGCAACGAATTTCGCCAAGTAGTCCAGGAGAGTTCGGTTAAACCTTTCGACCATCCCGTCCGATTGAGGGTGCAACGGCGTAGTACGAGTCTTTTCCACGTCGAGGAGGCGCAGGCACTCTTGGAAGACTTCCGACTTAAAATTACGGCCTTGATCAGAGTGAAGGATAAAGGGCGCACCAAAACGACAAAAGACTTCTTGGACGAGGGCTCGGGCTACCGTTTCAGCGGTCTGATTGGGCAAAGCGATGCATTCCGGCCATTTGGTGAAGTAGCACATCAATACTGCGATGTAGCGGTTCCCAAGTGCTGTAGTAGGCAGGGGGCCCAGGATGTCGATCGCAAGTCGTTCAAAGGGCGCTCCCAGGACTTTGGGCTGTAAGCGGCCTACGGTGCGGCGAGTAGGACCTCTTCTGGCATTGCCCGATCCAAAAGTAGCGTTTCTTCAGCTTGGCGACAGTCTTCTTGATCCCGAAGTGACCACCTGTTGTCGAGTTATGGGCGCTGCGAATAGCTTCTTCTTCTTGCTCTGACGGCAAGGGGGGCTAGGACGGCTTCGATTCCGTTGGGAGGAAGACTGGGTCGGGCTCCAGGTTGCTCAGTGGGCGGCGGCGGCGCTTGGAGGTGCTGCGAGGGGTCGCGGCGGTGAAGATCCGCCCCAGTTACTCGGGGTTGCGGGTGAGCTGGAGGCGTGCGGCATTGGTTCGGCCGGCGGTGGGAGACGGGGGAACCGAGCAGATGCTCGCTGGGGCTTTCGGCGTGGGTTGTCAACCTCCGCCCGAGAGGCTGACAACAGCTGGTTTCCCGAGGACGACACGGAATGCCCGGAGGAGTCCGCGGCAGCGGCGTTGTTTCTGGGAGAACCTCGGCGTCCTCTTCGGGGCGTGCCGACGGGGTCGTCTGCGTGCACGGCGGCGACGGTCATCACGGCGGCAGCTGGACGCCGTCGGCATTGGGCCTCGATGCGACAGGCCATGTCCAGGGCATCGTTTAGCGAGCGCGGGTTGCTGCTGATGATGGGAACCTGGTATCCGATCTCTCGGATCCCGTCGATGAAGCGCTGCACTATGATGCTGTTGTAGGTCGCGGGCGGCAACTCGCCCAACACGCTTCTGCCGAGGCGCTCAAGCTCCAGGGCAAAATCCTCAAAGGACTCTCGGGGCCCTTACTGATCGCGAAATACTCGCTCATGGCAGTCGATAGGGCCTCGTACGAGTGAAGTGTAGCCTCTGGGAGGGTGGAGTGAAAACGCTGTGCACGCCCCCGCAGGCTAGTGTACAATTTCCGGTACTTCTTCCTTTCTGACCAGTGGTACTCCTCGGCCATGTCGTCCAGGAGGCGCTGAAACTCTGGCCATGGACGGGTGCCGTCAAAGGTGGGCGGCAGCTCCGCGTCCGACACCTATAGAATTCCCCAATGTGAGGTTAGGTCGCATGCTGGCGGCGGCGCACAGTTTGGTGCCGATCCAGGTCCGGCGTCCATCCTCCGGGAATGCACCTGCCGCGGTGGTCCCGAGTCGACGTTGGATGCCTCGGTGAAGCGAGGGGTGCTAGCGGAGTGCCGGTCGCGCTCTGCTTGCGTCACACTCTCGCGACTGCGCGCCGGCTGGTCTCCGTGGTTCCCAGCGCGGTCGCCGAGCATCGTCCTCTCGAAGGTCGCCCACATCTGCTCGAACTTCTGCTCCAGCTTGAGGTTGAGCGACTGATCCAAAGCCTCCACTTTTTGCTCGATCAGCCGGAAAGATCGATCAATGGCTCGATCCACGGCGTCCAGCGCGGCGGCTCCATCTTGCGGTTCTCCTTGGTTATACCCCTCTGGCGAGGCTTGGCGGCGGTGGCGAGCGGAATTCTTAGGCATTTTTCGTAGGTCAGGGTTTTCGCAAACCCTTGTGACCCCACACCTGACACCAATGTAACGAATTTCGGCCGCGATTAGGGGCGCGGGCCGAGATCACTACGGAAAGCCGAGCGGAACTTTTTATTTAATAGGTGTGGCTGCCACGAACCCGGCCGTGCCAACTTTCCAGCCCCGAAGAGAGGTACACGAGTATTTTTGGGTTATTTCTGAGCTTTTCTTTATTTTTCGCCAATAGGCGTGCTGTTGTCGGAAACGATCGTGAAGAAGCGGGTTAAAAGCAAAGCTACCAGACGTCGCAGCTGTCAAGTCCTCGTACTTGCGCAGCTTAGCTCCTTTTGAGATCCTAGTGGTCACAATAACTATCGTTTCGCGGCCAGCGTTGCCAACTTACTTGAGGGTCGAAAGCCCTTTCGATTTGGCGGCTTTCGTTACAATATGTATGTATATATATGTACACCAGCGGATCACAGTGCGACACAGTAGGGAATGTACTTTATATGTATGTACATATATTGCAATATTTTTCACTTTTCACTTTTGGAATTGGAGGGAAAGAAAAACGCCGTCGGAAAAGGAATATGGCGACCACGGACGAATGGACTTTGGACATAGTCGTACTTATCTTTAAAAATTCGCAAAGGGGGGCGCTGCGGCAATCCAACCAGTTTTGTATTTTGAAGGATTGGGCCGCCTGGCTTTGTCATCATCTGGCTTGGCAGTAGTAATGAGTAGAGCAATATTTTGTGGGAGTGGTTGATCAGCTATAATGTGTGGGAGCACTAAAGCCTCGAATTGTTGTGTAAAATCGTTATGCATTGATTTCGTCAGAACATTAACTCTGGCTCGGCTGAACTTTATATCGGTTTTGTTTATCATCTGATTTGGCAGAAGTAGTGAATAGTAATGCTCTGCTCCGATGAGCATGTCAATCCTTCCAGGCTTGTCAAAGTTTGCGTCTGCGAGATCAATATTTTCAGGGAGTCGTAGGTCTGTCGAATCTAGCTGATGAGCTGGTTGATCAGCTGTAATGTGTGGTTAAACAAAGGCTTCGACTTTTTCAGCAAAATTGTTGTGCATCGATTTCATTAGCACATTAACTCTGGCTCGGCAAGCCTTGGGATTTCCTCCAATACCTTCGATACGTAAGATTGAACCGTGGAGTTTAAGTGATACCATTGAAGCCATTCGTTCAGAGAGATCAAGTTTATTTGTGATCCTGAATGAAGCAAAGCTCTAAAAGTGGCCACCTGACCATTGCTTGCTTTTACTGATACTTTGGCTGTGGCCAGCAGATTGTAGCTCTTGTTACGTGCTGCACCTACGAAATGTGATTGTGGCTCGGCTTCTGCACATGATGAAGTTTTAAGATGCAGCAATGTATGATGTACTTCCTCGGCATTCCTTTGCCTTGTGGTCGCTGCTAAAGCAGTTGACATAGTCGTTGTTTTTGTACCCAATTAAGTTGGTCGGGTATTGACTTATTGCGGAAGTCATCACATTTGTATAGCCAATGATTCCGTTTGCAAAATGGACAGTTTGGTAGTTTTCCAGTGCTGGCAGAAGTACAAGTGGGTCCCTTCTGTTCCCTTATTGTTTGTTGACTTCTCTTTGCTGTTACAAGTAGTCGAATTCTTTGGTCGAGGAAGTTTAGCAATGAGTCGAGACCTTGTAGTTGTCTAGAACCATCTAACGACTGTTCGTTTAAGGCTCTGTTAGCTATTTTTGCTTAATGATAGCAATCAATATTGTATCCCAACTGCCTAGTCCCATTTATGATGCCAGAGACTCGATAGTTGTAATATACAACTCTTTCAATGACTTCGGATCGTCACTGTTAGTGTGGTGTTGCAAGAGACGATTTAGAATCGTGTTGGCTACATGTCGGGGATTGTTGTACGCGTCAACTAATATACCCCATGCGCTTCCGTAGTTTTCTTCCTTGAGATCGATATGTCCTATCAACCTTTCTGCCTCTCCAGTTACGGTGGTTTTGAGATACCACATTTTCCGTACTGTCGGCTTGTTAGTTTCATGGACCATGCGTTTGAATAGATCAAAAAATTGTGTCCATTTGAGTAGAACACCATCGAATTTTGGGATGCCAACTCTGGGCAAGTGCACATCTTCATTGCTTGATGTGTTAGATCTTACCCCTAACACTTCTTAAATATCTCTTTCTAGTATAATTTTTTTCTAAAAATTTCTCGACCATTCCTAAGTCAGCTTTACGATATAGTAGTCCGAACTTTATAAAATTAAATCCGAAAATCTAGAATAATATATATAGCTTATAACCGAGAATTGATCAAGATATGTTAAAAATCAGTGAAGTTAAAATTTTTTTTACAACAAATTTAAGGATTGTTTGTATGGTAGCTTTATAATATAGTCGTCCGATCTTATGTACCAGTGGGAGTATATAGGAGACTGTCTGCAAAGTTTCAATCAGATAGCTTCAAAACTGAGGGACTAGTTTGGGTGGAAACGGACAGACGGACATGGCTGTTGATGCTGATCAAGAATTTATATACTTTATAGGGTCGGAGATGACTCCTTCACTGCGTTGCAAACTTCTAACTAAAATTATAGCACCCTGCAAGGGTATAAAAATTACATCACAGTCGGAAATAGCTGATTTATTTGAAGGGAAGGGAGGGGCCCGAACATGGGCCCGGATTTTCTCTCTGCGGCCCTGCATGCCTCCACAGGTGCCAACATCCAGCGAACCCGGACTACTCGCGGAGGATGCAACGAAAAACTAACGGATATATAATTTTTAAACGTCCCGAACTCTTTGGCGCGCGCCTGTCTTTGTCAAACTTTAAACCCATTTTACTCGAAACTGTTTTCAAAAAAGTCGGTGTCAAAAAATTCTTGGAAACTGTAAGATCAACCGTTTTAAAATTTTGCACACACATTTTTAACACTTTTTTCCTTCCCCCAACGGTTCCCTTTTCCTCATTTTATTTTTGTGACTGATTTTACAGATTTTAAAAGTCAGATTTTTAGAGCAAAAAACAAACGTTCCCAAAAACGCAAAAAAAAAAATCGGGAACAGTTAGGAAAAGGAAACACATTTTATGTTTGAATAGGAATCTATTTCGTTTTTTACTATTTGATAATCCGTTTCCATAATTTTTACACAGCAAAGGCCTCTTTCCTAACAGTGGGGTTAGGAAACATCTGCCGCCGAAATACTTCTTAATACTTTTATACCCTTGCAGGGTGTTATAATTTTAGTCAGAAGTTTGCAACGCAGTAAAGGAGACATTTCCAACCCTATAAAGTATATATGTTCTTGATCAGCATCAACAGCCAAGTCGACCTAGTCATGTCCGTCTGTTCACCTGTCCGTCAGCCTGTCCGACTATATGCAAACTAGTCCCGGGCCGGGTCGGTCAACTATATAGCTGCCATAGAAACCAATCATAAATTTGTAGGAAAAAAATTAAAACTTCACTATGCTTTAACATATCTTGATCTACTCTTGGGTATAAGCTCTATATATTTTTTTTCCGATTTTCAAATTTAATTTTATTAATACATATAGTTGGCATAGGAACCATCGAGAAATTTAAAGAAAAAATCTATAACTTTAACATTTTTATCTACATTGAAATACAAGTATTTTATGTTATTTTAAAATTTTGTTTTAAATTGCATAAGAATCGGACGGCTATATCGTATAGCTGCCATAGAATCAGTATGTAAATGTGAAGAAAAATGTAAAACACTACATGTAAAAAATTAAAAAAAAAAAATATATATATATATATATATCGGCGGGGCGTCACTTTTTGTCCGAACGGAAGGATTATCAGAAATTTAGAAGATTTCTTGTTTGTTAATCAACGAAGAAAAGTAGCGGTGCGAGTCCCAGTTCGTTTTGAAGCCACCAATTTTCACAGGCAGTAAAAAATCCAATAACAGTCCTTTCCTTCAACAAAACACTGAGCCACACTGACAACTGCCTAAACAGTCGTCCCACTATTTTAGTATTGCATAACTTGCCACACAACACTGCTAAATAACGCATACTACAAATAACTAATAAACCTCCTCCGTCCTCGTGTACTGCAACATAAATTGGTACCGAACTCAATTTTCCAAATGTTTATTCACAATCAGTAGTTACTTAAATTTAATTACATAATTTCAAAGTATTCACGTCAACCATTTCTCTCCCTTCAAATTTTTATTTTACAGTGCAAGACATCTCAATTTAATTTAGTCTCAATTTAATGTTATCTAAAACATTCGGGCCAGGTACTGCCACGAAGCATGAATTCTACTCTATCACACTATAGTCTATTTTAACTACAGTCTATTTCTCATCATACTACAGTCTGTTTAAACTGCTTCTCACCACACTTACAGTCTGTTTCAACTGCCTCTCACCACACGTACAGACTGTTTCAACTGCTTCTCACCACTTCAGTCTATTTCAACTGTTTCACACACATATTAATGCCACACTATTCATTTCATTCATCATCATATAAACTCAACTCATCACCGTCGATATCCAGCTCGCTTGGTGCCTGCCCATCAGGTATTCTACGTACGTGATAGACTTATTTATAACGATCATTGTCTAAGACTTCCGTTGTTACATAGGGTCCAGGGTACTTCGGGTCTAATTTGGTTTGTTGACGCTCACAATTTTTAAGTAACACATAGTCTTCTTTTTTTAAACCTAACAATTTTAGCTTGCTTTGTCAAATCTGTTTTTGTCATATTGTCTGACCTTTGTTTATCCAATTTGACCTCAATCTGATCGCCACAAAAAGGAACCAAGCCCAGGACGTGAACACTTGCCAATTAATAATTTCAGTGGACTCGATTTCGTAACCCGATTGACTGTACAATTTAATGCTAACTGCACTTCTCCTAAGGCATCCTGCCATGATCGATCACTAGATTCTACTACCACCAGTTGCTATTAAGTGAAGCTGAATTTTTTGAGACGTACAAAAGTCAGCAAATTTAGCACCAGTAAAGCTCCTTCCCTGATTCGCTATCAATTGATTGATATCAATCATGGCAGGAATTCGGTGTGCCTAGTCAATTGACTTCAATTGACTAGGCACACCGAATAACGCAATTGAGGACTTTACAGCTTTAATACAACTATCTGAATCTAATTTGAAAGTATGATAGATGTAAACAAATTTTGTAAAACCATCTATCTGCACAACGATGTATTCCTTACGATCATTTTTTCCACTTAATTTTCCAGTTATTTCTATATGCAACGTGTGCCATGGTACACCAATTTTTGGAATAGAGTGTAATTCGGCTTGAATTTTTCCCGCCGAGCCTTTGATTACCCTACAGGTAATACAATTTTCAACAGATTTGCGAACATACTTTGACATTCTTTCGAACCAGTAATGATCATACACCTTATCAAGGGTCTTTTCCCAACCTAAATGTAGAATAGACTCATGAACCGGATTGATAATTGACCACTTAAAAGCTCGAGGAATGACTGGCAGGCAGGCCCTCATCTCATATGTTGCCGCCAAACTGTCTGGAAGTTCACCTTCTTTTAGTTTCCTATTGATGCATAAGATGTCCTGGTCTCGCTGTTGTTCAGCTTGAATCCAGTTTTCAGTTATTTTCATAAGTTCAAGGAAATCCACATGAGCCATACGCTTCCCTTCGCGGTACTCTACATCAATGTCAAAAACCTGCAGAAATTCCCACCAACGGTATACTCTACGATAACTCGATCTTTGTTCTAGGCGCTCGTAATGAAATACAGTCTGTAAAAAGAACAAACTTATTGCCATGGAAAATGTTTAACATTGACAACTGCAAGGGTTTTCAAATCATACGATGTGTACTTGGACTCACATGGAGTAGTCGCTCTACTGTAGTACTCCACTACATATGACTTGCCCTCAATTCGATGCAACAATATGGCGCCGTAACCATGGCACTAGTATAAGTATGTAACTCAATATGAAATCGCGGATCGAATATTGTTAAAACTGGCTTGTGAGAATCCTTACAATTGATTACGAATTACTTCATGCTCTTCTTTCCCCTTGAAATTATTTTTCTCAGCTGTTGGAGCATATAGGAGTTTCATCCGGAGCAAATCCGGACACAAACTGGCGAAAATAAGAGGCCAACCCAATGAATTGTCTCACGGTAGTAATCGACCTGGGTGGTGGTAATGCTTTTAATGCCTCTATCTTATGTAATAACCGCATTTTGTTTGGTGAATTAAATGAAAAAAAACCACAATCATATTCTATTAATCTGATCATGTATTAATTAAGAGAGCGACACGACATGTCGCTGCTCTGATTCATTCCTCTCTGTGTTTCTTCGTTACAATTTTACTTATTCTAAACCTTCCATACAAAGGCTGCGCTGCTGCAGAGGGTAGTGGCAGAGCAGCCGATATATATATTTTATACATAATTAAACTAACAAAATGTGAGACGGGCGGAGCGAGAGAGTTATGCATGCACATATGTATATAGGCGGTCAGTATGGGAACCATGCTGACTCGGCCCTAAACGATGAATGCAATGAATGCATATGTATCATGCACTTGAAAAGTGTGTGGGCACTTGGCACGCTGTCGCTGAGTGACAAAGGCAACGCCCTATGTATATTATTGGCATAACAATAAAGTGTTGTGATTTCGGCTAACCAAGTGCTGCCGCTCAATATTTATGTTGAGTGATAAGAATTCATATGTGAATACACTACATCGCCCTCCTTTTAAAAAATAACCTAATTTTATGAAGTTATTTTAATTCTTACTATCTATAAATTTTTAAAATATAATTTTTTTTTTTTTTAATATAGTAAATATTGAATAAATTGAAAAATGTATGCGATTATTTCTTATTATTTATATTTTTTTTTTTTCTACAAAATCTATTTTATACAAATTTTTTAAATCTATCCTTATGAACTGCTTTTTGTTTTTTGTATTTAAAATTGTTATATTATTATTATGTTCTATCTTCTTAACCTGATATGGACATGTATATTTAAAGTCTAGCTTATGCCCAGTTTCATTTTTTAATAAAGCCTGGTCTCCTATTTTTAATTCAAAGTCTACGCTATTTTTGTCGTATCTATCTTTTTGTTTTTGCTTATTAGTTTCTATTATTATTCGGCTCTTTTATATGCCTGTTCAAATCTAAATTTAGATTCCTTAGCATAATCTTCTATATTATATAAGGAATCTATTCTATCTATGCAATTGAATTGGTTTGGTAAATTTGAAGTTTTTCCGAAAACTAGTTCGTATGGACAATAATCATGTGCCAAGAGGGGGTTGGGTTAAAGCAGTATACGAAGTATTGTAACCATGCATCCTAATCTGTTTTATCAACAGAGATGTATTTATTTATTTATTTATTTAGAAAAATGGCAAATTTCTGCCATTGTATAACCATATCCTTACCTCTGACCGGGTAAGGAGTGTTTTTTAATGATATGCTCCGACTCACATCAGGTGGGCAGAGGCAAGGATAGGTGTCTTAAAATAATATCACTGTTTACATCAAGGGACAGTTCAACATGTAATAAAGAATATAAATCATTATAGGCCGTACATAAAACGCGGAAAGGGTCGTGCATCTCAAAACTCGATTTACACACATTTAGTGCAATCGGTCGAAAATAACGCGACGGTCTTGAAGGGACCGAGAAACGCAACTGACTTAACAGATACGATGACGAAATGTGACCATTTATGAGTTTGTGAAGAAACATCACTCCGTGGCAGGTCCGACGATCCTTCAGCGAGGGCAGGCACAAAAGACGCAGTCTGTCGTTATAGGAAGGGAGATGACGATGTGATTCCCAGTTAAGTCCCCGTAGAGCAAACAAAAGGAATTATTTCTGAACTGATTCGATTAGGTCTTAAAATTTCGCATATTGAGGTGACCATACACACGAACAATATTCCAGAATTGGGCGAACAAAAGAGACATAAAGGAGTTTAGTGGTATAGGGATCATCAAACTCCTTCGACCAGCGTTTAACGAAGGCAAAAACCCCTTTGACTTTACCAACAATTATGCCAATATGGTCGGTGAAGTTTAAGTTATGCTTAAACAGAACTCCAAGGTCAGTAACTGAGTAAATGCGTTCAAGAACACTTGTCCCAATAGAATAATTA